>LBNU01027762.1:27859-44785 GCA_014162995.1 Artemisia annua | reverse complement strand
GATGACTAGGTGCAGGATTTTCTAACTCGATCAGACCTTTAATCTGAGTTGGGAAAGATGAGTATTAACGTTTGCATGGGGAAGTGTAGGAAAATCCCTTTTGAGATACTTCGCTATCTTTAGGATTTGATGCCTCCCTTTTGTCTTTTCGATTGTAGGTGATGTCATTCTGGCATATCCTGAGCGATGTGTTTGACTTGTCCCTTCATTTGTATATGATGTATGTGTTGACATCAGTTGTACTCGCGTCTTGGTAGGGTGAGTCTCACGCGCCCCATTAAATGTATGTTGACCCAATGGGCTTGAATCCGTTGATTTTTTTTCTTTGCCTATACAACTTGAAGTGATAAAGTCCCATTTCATCTTCAATAGCTACATTTTATAAACTCAATTGAGAACATATAATTCATGCACATTATCTATCCTAATAGAGATAGGCATCACCATTGATTGAACTCTACCAATCAACAGTATTAAAGCTCTATGGATACCAATAGTTCCCAGACTACATTTCCAATCTGCAATATTATTCTGCAACCTAAATACAACTAAATCCTCATATTTAGCCACATACTAGCATCGTCCAAAGAACTGAGATCACATAAAACTTTACCCCGAGGATCCACACTCATTTGACAAATCAGGTTAGTCTTATCTTTCATGACTCACCCTATTTATCACAATGAGTGTGAATCCTATCCACCTGCACACCAAATACCACATTAATCTCAACTGCTACAAGCCTACGACATCACAGCTACCGTTCATCCAGATTTACGTAAGTACTTTCCAATTGCATATCAACCCATTTTAATCCCCATTGAGCAGCAGCAATCAGAACAACTTTAGATTTCTTCACCCTTAGACTCGTCAGCTTATCTTTCACATTATTAACAGTAACCTAATAAACCTCTGCTTCAGTTCTTTTTTCATTTTTGCGTAGTCTATGATTTCTTTCTTGCCAAATATAATAAACAGTAGCAGCAAGAATCAACTAACAACTATAAAGTGACAACAACTACCATACATCAAATTTCACCAGTAAATTTCCCTTTAGAGTCATTAGATAACTTGTTATTGTTCCCATCTTCCCTTATGAGCCCACAATATCCACCACCAACACCAAGCCTCCTTTCTTTTCCCTTCGAACCAAGACACACAAATCACCATTATCATTATTAGCTCTAATAAATACAACCAAATCACAAGCCACAAGCTTCTTTATAGTCCACGAATTACTCCAAACCATGGACAAAATATAGTGTCGTGGGTCGCCCTATAAATATGCCTAAACTTCCAAATCTGCCCATGAACATCCTTAGGCAAATAGTCTGTATAGGTGGATCATTCGTGTAATCCAACTTGGATCAAAAGTGTAGATTGGTAGGGACACCTCAACCCTGTGTACCATAATGGCACCCATCAACCCTACCAAGCAAAGATTTATGCCTGTGAAATACCTCCACCCAATACCCAACCATGTTGCGGAACGGATTAGAACTCGCGTCCTTTGTTGGATCAAGACATCACATAGCTGGGTCCAGGCTTCTAAAGTAGCTGGTGGCCAACTCCACTTGGTAGCTGGTTTCGTGTAATCCAACTTAGGAAATATAGTCTCAGCATAATACCTTGGTACCGAAAATCTACCACAACTATTAGCATCCGATTGTTTCAATGTCTTGGCAAACGACATTGGATTTTCTTGATTCTCAACATTTCGAGTGTTATTTTACCACCCCATACCACCATCATTACCAAACCAGCCTCACATTCTTTCTTTATAAAAATATACAAATGTAGGATTGGTATGGTGTAAAATGGGTTTTGTTATTTCAAGATATGATTTTTTTGGTTTCATAATCCAATATACGGTTTTTGTTATGTGTATGAATATGAGTTTGTGTTCCTAGTTTGATTCAAGATTTGGTGTTTATAGCTTGAAGATTTTTCTTTCATTAGGCCTTTTTTTTGTTCCTTAAAGATTTTGAGTTTTAATGAAATTTAATTTAAATTTAAGCGTAAAATCAAGTACATATTTAAAGGTAAATTATACAGGTAATACGAGTGTTTGATTAAGTGTAAAATCAAGTACATAGTTAAAGGTAAATTTGAGTGTTATGATCATCAATACAATTTTCAGTGTTATCTTGTTTTCTACATTGTGCCAAGAGCCATGAATCCGGATCTGTGACTTCGCTTTTTTGTGGATGCTTCACAGATATTTGTCGGTATTATTTGATAGTTTTCATTCACAGTTATTAGACTTTGCAGTGTCGGTTGAATTATTCCTAACCGTGGCCACTTTCTTTGTTGAAGTAAGTTATCTTTTAAATCAGTTACTACCATTATGAATTATCATTTGATTGGATTAAGGTATTATTCTTAGCATTTGATTTGAGAATTGTATTAGTAAATCACTAAGTGGGACAGTGGAATTGAATATTTATGAATTATTGTTGCATCAGATTAGTGGTATTATTTGATTTAGATATTTTGTTTGGTAATTGTTCGAGTTAGATATTGGTTTTGTTCTGTTCTGTTTGTTCATTTCGTACTCGAGTTTGATATATTTGGTTGTGTGAGTTAGTTTTGTTAGCAAGGCCGATTTTAAGGATGATTCATTGCAATCCATTAGTGTTCAATTAGACGGTAAGAATTATACATATTGGAGTTATGTTAGGAAAAATTTCTCTGTGGAAAATCATGTGGGGTTATGTTACGGGGGTAAAAAAAAATGCCAACTGATAAAAAATTAGCTAATTATGCTGTGTTATTAGAAACTTAGGAGGTTGGTAATTCTAAGATTATACTTGGATTAACAATTCTATTACGCTGTCTATTGGACTTCAATTGGCAAAGTACGAGACAGCCAAGGCAGTGTCGGATCATCTTGTTAAATTATACACATAATCTAAGTTTGCCAAACAATATCAACTTGAGACAGATATCCGTGCACTCCAGCAGAATGATACAAGTCTTCAGGATTTTTATTCATCTATGTCAGCCTTATGGGATCACTTGGCATTAACAGAACCTGCATAACTTAGCAGTTTTGATCCATACATCAAACGGAGAGAGCCACATCGTTTGGTTTAGTTCCTTATGGCATAGTGTCAACAGTTTGAAGGATTGAGGGGTTCAATTCTTCATCATGAACCTTTACCCTTTGTTGATTTGGTAGTTAGTGAATTGCTTGCAGAGGAGATTCGTCTAAAGTCTCTGGATGATCAAAAGATTGTTATACAACAAGGTTTGTCTGTTTTTGTTTTCGAATGGCATCATAAAGAACGTATAATTCCTATTGACGAGTGGGAATATTGTAGACAGAATGGTCATTGGAAATCTGAGTGTCCTTTTAAACCAAAGGCATCACAACAACAAGTTTGTCTACCACAATAGCAACCACATCACGTAAATAATGGTGTTGTTGCCCCATCTTTAGACCCTTCTATGATTGAGCAATTTCATAAATACTTATCTTTTCAGAATCATGCTATAACAAGTTCACCTAATAAATGTTTGTTAACATCATCACAAGGAGCAAACACAAAGTTTGACTGGGACATGCCATAGGCAGTGGGAGTTTAGAAATTTTTTATGTTTGTCTCCTCTTCGTCTACCTTGTTCGCATCTCTCTGTCGCAGAATCTGTACCTGTCTATCTACTGCTATATGCTTGAATCTGCTCTTTATCTACCTCTGTTCGGATCTCTCTGCTGGTGAATCTGTATTTGTCTGTCTACATCTGTCCGTCTGAATTCGAAGTTTTATTATCAAACTCTCAATGTAGCATTGGGAGTTTGAGGGGAATGTTAGTTTAATAAAGGCTTAGGCCTGCTGGTTTAAGCCCGTTTATCTTCTTGGGCTCTATTATTTGTAGTCTCTTTTTTTTTTCTTTTTTTTTGATAATCATGGTTTCCGACCTTTTTGGCCGACTAATCCACGGGGTTTGAACCCACCGCCACACAGACTCAAACCAGGTGAAGCCCTCCCTTTTTAGGAGGTTGGCGTGGCCACTTAAGGTTGTTTGCACTTAGCAGGAATTGAACTTGAGACCTCACACATNCCTCTGTTCGGATCTCTCTGCTGGTGAATCTGTATTTGTCTGTCTACATCTGTCCGTCTGAATTCGAAGTTTTATTATCAAACTCTCAATGTAGCATTGGGAGTTTGAGGGGAATGTTAGTTTAATAAAGGCTTAGGCCTGCTGGTTTAAGCCCGTTTATCTTCTTGGGCTCTATTATTTGTAGTCTCTTTTTTTTTTCTTTTTTTTTGATAATCATGGTTTCCGACCTTTTTGGCCGACTAATCCACGGGGTTTGAACCCACCGCCACACAGACTCAAACCAGGTGAAGCCCTCCCTTTTTAGGAGGTTGGCGTGGCCACTTAAGGTTGTTTGCACTTAGCAGGAATTGAACTTGAGACCTCACACATGATAGTCACAAGCCCTTTTACCACTAGGCCACCCTTAAGTGGTTATTTGTAGTCTACTTAATATGTTGTATTTTACATGTTTCGTATTATGATCATCAATACAATTTTCATTGTTCTCTTGCTTTCTACATAATCAACCTTCCTTGAATTTGAAAATATAGCGAAGAAGATTGAATTTGAAATGCAAAAATTTGCTAAAACTAGATTTTTGAATTAACTACATAAATGGTCCCTGTAGTTTGCCGGGTTTTACGGATTCAGTCCATTTTTCAATTTCGTTACGGGTCTTGCTAGTGTGGTTTTGACATGTTATGGATTCAGTCCATTTGCCCAAAACTGTTAGTTTTTGCTGTTAAGTAAACTAAGATGACAAAAATACCCTCATTTTTTATCTTTTTTTAATTTAGAGTTAACTACATAAATGGTCCTTGTGGTTTATGGGTTATCTGTTTTTATACATTTTCGTTTAGTTTTTATACACTTTCTTACGTTTTAGTCTTTGTTTATACTTTTTCGTCCGTTTTTATACATTTTCGTCCGTTTTATTATGCATTATTACATTTTTGTCCGTTTTTATACATTTTCATCCGTTTTATTATGCATTATTACATTTTTATCCGTTTTATACGTTTTCATCCGTTTTTATACGTTGTCGTCCGTTTTATACGTTTTCTTCTGTTTTTATACGTTTTTGTCTGTTTTTATACATTTTCATCCATTTTTATACGTTTTCATTTGTTCTTGTACATTTTCTTCCATTTTATACGTTTTCGTCGGTTTTTATATGTTCTTATACGTTTTCTTCCTTTTTATACGTTTTCGTCCTTTTACGTTTTCATCCATTTTATACGTTTTACTCCATTTTTATACGTTTTCGTCCGTTTTTAAACATTGAAAAATGGACCGAATCCGTAAAACCCGGTAAACCACAGGGATCATTTATGTAGTTAACTCTAGATTTTTATTGCTAGAGCAGCTAAAAAAGAAAAATAACATACATGGTTTGCTATACAATGCTCACTGGATAATGATTAAGTGCATTTAACATTGTAATTCTTTACATATTAGTTTCCTTTTATATTTCTCTTAATCATTGGCTTAACCATTGCACAGTAGGTATTGTATAGCAAATCCCATAATATATTTGAAGTTAAAAAATGATATGTATGTAATTTTCATGATAAAGAGGGTTATATAGGAAATTCTCCTATATGCCCCGGGTTTACAAATTAATTGGAGCTAATTGGAAACCCAATTCCATAGCGTTGTGTAGGGAAAACAACAAACAACATACTAAAGACGACTCCAAACCCAACAGGAAGTGTTGTGAGAAGCTCTTTGGTTTCATTTGATGGTGACGGATAAAAACAATTGACAACATCTTGATCAAATAAAGTCACTGCAGCAAAAACCATAATTGACATGAAGGCATGCATGAAATCTATGGATCTGAGTCTGTATTTGGCTGCAAGTTCTGGTGGTAGAGTTGCCGATCCATCAATGACCCATAATCCACGCGTTGTGGCAATCCCATAACAAATATTACCATCTCGATCTTTGAAGCTATCAGTGAAACTTAAAAGAAAACATGAAAGACCACATAGAGCTACAAGGGCAGCAGTTAAACCCTGGCTAATAGTGTCGCACTCGCCCTCATTTGTGAATATGGGAGAAAGGAGTTGAAAAGCAAGAACCGAACCAGTGGGCAATAGATTCGCTAAGTGAGCCGTGCTTTGGAATGTTTGGCTAATGGCTTTTTGTATTAGGGTCTTCTCAACCGGTTCGGGAAGAAGTGTTTTTTCAAGAAGTGGTGATTGTTCGTCTACATGTTTTCGAGGTGCTACTTCATTTTCGACTTTAATCTCCATAATACCCGTGGTCTCGATTTGTTTTTTATTTTGTTTTTTTGATAATATGCATTATTTATTTTTGATTGTTGTATTTATAGTCTAGCTTATAGATCGTTCTCATCTATAAATATTGAGTAGGACAAAAGCTTACGTTTATGAAGATTGTTCTCATCTAAAAATACCTTGCAAGAAACAGAATACCACAAATTGAAGCATGGTTTAACCTGAATTTGTGTATGGAGTCTTGCTTCAAAGCTAAGTTAATAACAAACTTGTACGTAATAAAAATATGGACTCTTAACTTCCAATACTTTCATTATATAACTTCAGTCATATACAAATGAATGTCATGAATCAAGTCATCTTTTTAGAAGTTTGATAATAAGAAATGGCAAGTGTTCAATAAATAATTTTCATGAATCATTGGATGATGACTCAGCCAATTCAGGTAGTCTATATTGGATGATTCATCAGGCAGTGGATGAAATTATTTTTTGATCTATTGAATCTTGTGAATTGATCAAGCAGATTAGAGAGAATAACTTAAGGTCGACAGCAACAATCAATAGATTAAGGGGGGTCGGGAGGAGAAGGAAAGTTAATAATCTCAGTTCGTTACTTCTTCCAAAGATGAAGGACCAAAAGTCGTAGATAGGAAACTTAATAACCGATTAGTTAGTTAAGTTAGTTACATTGACTAACCCTAAATTGTAAGGGTGCGTCGTTCTGGTGCATTACTAGGCGAAGGGAACACGATGGTTCAGAACAACCATCTCGTTGCTTAATATATATGTGAACATATGTAACAATTACAAGTTTAAGAACGTATAATTAAAGTTATCCAGATTTAGTAATTGCAATTTCATATTCGTATCTCATAATTAGGACTAACTTATCAGTTTCCTGAAAAAAGATCACGTTGTTCATCAGTTCTTTGTTTTCTAAAAAAAATCACATTGTTCATCACTTCATTAGTTTTCTAAAAAAATAAATCAAATTGCTCATTAGTTTTCTAAAAAAAAAATTACAACGTTCAACAGTTAGCCTTGTTCATCAGTTAGATCATGCTATTCTTCAGTTTATCAGTTCATCAATTCTCTAAAAATATATCACGATGTTCATTAGTTTATCATTTTTCTAAAAAAAAAATAAAAAAAAAATACAATGTTCATTGGTTAGTCTTGTTCATCAGTTAGATCACGTTGTTCAGCCGTTTTATAAAAATAAATCACGTTATTTATTAGTTCATCAGTTTTCTAAAAAAATCACTATGTTCATCATTTATGTCACAATGTCCATCAGTTCATCACTTAGTCTTGTTCCTCATTTAGTATTGTTCATCAGCAAGTCTTATTCATCAGTTAAAGAAACTAAAAATAACTAAACATTTATTGTGGTATACCAGTTAGTGCATTTAAATATACTTTTATAAGGGAAATCGCTCTTAAGCATTTTATCAAAATACCTTTTGTGAGCTAAATATGTTTAAAATGTCATTTTCAAAATGCGATATCTCACTCATATTATATCAGAATTGAGCGATTCAAATATCTAGGTAAAGAACGACAAAAAATCTACAACTTTCGTGTTTTGAGTTTTGCGTAATTCAGCCTTTAAGTTAGACATTTGAAAGTTATGATATCTCACTAATATCACTACAAAAAAGTTTCGATTTGTAAATTAAAATTCATACTAAATTAAAGAGAATTAAATTCTAAATATATAATGAAATTGATTTTTCGTAATAGTTTGTTATTTGAAAATTATGACAATTTTTCAGTTTGAAAGTGAAATTAAAAAACGAGTCAAATGACCAAACTCTCATTTGACCAAAAATTTTAGAAAATGGGAGGGAGTAAAATAAGTTTGGTGGGATACGTGTCACATTATAAATGACTTTTTAGACTTAGTAAAATTTGTTGGCCTTTTATACGAACGTAACTCTTGTGTGTACCATATCATGATATCAGATGGTTGACCGTTTTATCGGACGGGCAACTATTTGTGTCATATGACAATTTTATGACCCGTGTATTAGAAAGGTTGCCTAAATTTATCGCCTTTTACAAGTGAAAGGATAATTATAACATCACCGGTATTATCCGATGCTATTCGACTATTTATTTTTCACTGCATGCTTACAATGATTCCACAACAAAATGATGAAAGTTGATCTGTTAAACAGAGTTAACAAACATACGTATTTATGATCAACGCCAACATGGATAAGTGCAACATGATCAATATATAGTTAAATCGAAAAACTAATAAATATATGGGTTTGACTTCGGAGGCGAATTACTATACAAAAATATCATCTGTGATGATTCTAAAGACATGAGAAAGGTAAGGTCAAATGCCTTTTACATATCCAAAATGGGTTTGATTTCTAAATGAAATTACAAATATTGTGTTTCTTCGTGTTAGACAACCTTCCTCAATTTCAGTACATGTTGAAAGTTTCTTTAATTTTCCTTCCAATAACTATAACGAAAATGATGAATACATTATTGTATTGACAATGATTATTGTAAACCTTCATATTTTCCTACTGCTTTCTTGAATACTTGCAACAAAAATGTACCGTGTACATAAGAATATTGATGCTTTTCTTTTAGGCTGAAAGTTGAGGAAAAAGTAGTATACCTTTTTTATGTTAGAAAGATGTTAGTCTCGGAGGAGATATTGTATATTGTATTATTGATACAGTATTTATAATGTAATTACATAGAGCCTACTAGAAACCCTAGAAACCCTAACAGACCCAAAGCCCACAATCGGTCTTAGGCCATCTACGTCTAATACTCCCCCGAGCGGCGAAATCGCAAAAGCTCGGATTGGATTCCAAAACTAAAAACATTAAAGAAATAACGATTTTGCTGATGAAGATATCATGTGGCAAAGCGGAATTCAAAAGTTGCAAACATCTTCATAATGCCTTGAGAAAATTGATGTGCTTCACTGTTGTTAATTGTAATTGATTTCTGGTGCTTAGAGCTTGTGAAAGTAATAAACAAAGAAAAAGAAAATAAACAATAAAAGAAGAAACCTGACGATATGATGTTAATGAAGGAAAGCAAGAAAATGTTAATGGGATTTGTATGCCTTTGACGATGTTAATGAAGGAAAGCAAGAAAACGTCCTGTTTTAAATAACATACTTTCTTGTGTGCAATTGTCAGTAACTCACGATGAGTTAATATATCAATACGAGTAGCTTGGCAAATGATTTTGATTGTGAATCATCTGCAGGCTTAAACTTTTCAGTAACTTACGGTCTAATTACTTGTGAGATTTTCAATATAAAAGTTATGTAATTCTAGCATTTCTCATTAATATTAAAGGGTTACACGCACCCATAGATCAAAATATCACAATGTGCTGGCTTGTCTATGAAGGGAACACGTTACAGAAGGTTTGTATCACGATGCGAACATCAAAGAAGTTATATAATTCTGGAACTTTAAAAGGACACTACTCACTTTGCAGTTTTAATAATGAATGTAAACTTGTAAAGTGAACTTCAGATATTATTACTACGTATATTAGGAGTACATTCAAATAATCATATCATGAAACGCGAACGAAATATAGAAAAACCACATGGATGCATCAATCTGAAAATATAGTATGAATCATGTAGAAGTAGACGCATTCATGAGATGGATTATTTTTGTTAGTCCCTAATGAGATACGATATGAAATTGCAAGTATACTAAAAAACTGAATAACTTTATTATCGGTTCTAAAAACTTGTAAATGTTACATGTTCCTATCTATATATAGTGTGCGAATGGTTGCCTTTGAACCAATGCATCCCTTCGCCTGGTACATGTACAAACGACACACCCTTTCAAATTAGGGCTAAATACAATTAACTAACTTAACTAACTATTCGGTTAATAAGTTCTAAGTTGTCGACTTTGGTCCTTCATCTTTGGTAAAGAAGCAATATTGAGATTATTGTCTTTCATTCTCCTCCTTAATCTTGATTGTTGCTTCGACCTAAGTCTTGAACTCCGAGCATTTGTCGCATTGTTACAAACTTCAGTCTTGGTAAGGCTTTCGTTAAGATATCGGCTCTTTGTAGTTCTCCACTAACGTGTTCCACATTGATATGACCATTCTCTACGCATTCCCGAATAAAATGATAGCGAATGTCTATGTGCTTGCTCCTTCCATGAAATACTGGGTTCTTCACGAGTGCTATAGCTGATATGTTGTCAACTCTAAGCGTTATCCTCTTTTCTTGCCATCCAGTCAATTCACTAAGTAGTCGTTTTAACCACAAAGCTTGACATGCTGCTGCAGTAGCTGCCATGAATTCTGATTCACATGATGATAGTGCCACTGTAGGTTGCTTCTGAGTACTCCAAGTAATGGGTGACTCTCCAAAGTAAAATACGATTCCAGTAGTTCCTTTTCCTTGATCGGTGTTGATTCCATAACTACTATCGCTGTAACCTGTAATCTTGCAGCCGCCTTCTTTCTTGTATATTATGCCATGCTCCTTTGTTCCTTTGATATATCGGATTACTTGTTTCACTGCCTTCAGGTGATGATCCTTCGGGTCTTGCATAAATCTGCTGAGTAGTCCGACTGAATAACTAAGATCTGGTCTTGTATGCAGTAAGTACCTTAAACTTCCAATTAAACTTCGGTAGTAAGTTGCGTCAACTGATTCTCCATCTTCCGCCTTGACCAACTTAGTGCCGGGATCCATAGGTATCTTCGTATCATTACTGTCTGCCATACTTGTCTCCTTCAAGATCTTGTTAATATATCCTGTTTGCTTGATTGTAATCTCTCCTCCTGTCTGTGTAACTTCTATCCCAAGGTAATAAGCTAGTAACCCTAAGTCACTCATTTCAAATTTATCCTTCATTTGGGATTTGAATAAGTCGATTTCCTTCTTTGGAGTTCCCGTGATTATCAAATCATCTACATATACTCCAACTATCAGTGTAGAAGTCTTGCTTCTCTTCGTATAAACTGCTTGTTCGAGATTACACTTCTTAAAGTCTAATGACTTCAAGGTTTGATCAAGCTTCATGTTCCAAGCTCTTGGCGCTTGTCTTAAGCCATACAACGCTTTAGTTAGCTTGTAGACTTTTCCTAGGTTTCCTTCTTGTATGAAACCTTCCGGTTGTGTAACGTAGACTTCTTCCTTCAATTCTCCATGTAAAAATGCTGATTTTACATCTAAGTGGTGTACTTGCCAACCATGATAAGCTGCTAGTGCCAATATCAGACGAACTGTCTCTATCCTAGCTACTGGTGCAAACACTTCATCGAAGTCTATTCCTTGTTCTTGTACATAACCTTTTGCAACTAATCTTGCCTTATACTTTATGATCTTTCCTTTAGCATCTCTCTTGGTTTTATAAACCCATTTGAGTCCAATTGCCTTCTGATCCATTGGCAATGTTGTGAGGGTCCATGTGTTATTCTTGTTAATTGAATCCAATTCAATCTTCATGGCCTCAATCCATTTCTCATCCTTTGATGCTTCCTTATAATTTCGAGGTTCTTCTTCTGTGAAGAATAAACTAGGTGCTTCTACATGCTGTGCAGTTTCATAAATATCTGCCAATCTTCTTCTTCCTCGAACTGGGCTATGATCATAACTTTGACCTGAGCTTCCTAATGAGCTACTTGTAGGTCCTTCTTCCTCTTCTGAGTTAGGGTCATAATTGTATGTCGGTGGTGTGATTGGTGAGTCTGGATCTGATGTTGGATCCGGTAATGGATACAAATCATCGTCGTTTTCTAAGTTGACTTGCAAAGGGTTTTCCTTTTCAACTTCGCCTTCCACAAAACTAGTCCAAAATGTGTCTTGTGTACTTGTATCCTCTTCATCTTTTTCCCAATCCCACGGCTTCGTTTCCATAAACTTTACGTCCCTACTAACATGTTTCCTTTTTCTTACTGGATCATATAGCCTACATGCTTTTGATCCTTCCTCTACACCTAAATACACCATCGGTATGCTTCTATCATCTAACTTCTTTAAATGAGGCATTGTTATCTTAGCATAAGCTGTGCATCCGAATATTCTTAGGTATTCCAGGTTTGGTTTCCTTTTGTAGAGTGCTTCATATGGTGTCTTATCTTCCAGGGCTTTCGTAGGTACCCTGTTGAGTATGTAAATGGCGTGTCTGACTGCTTCCGCCCAAAAAGTTAAGGGTAACTTCATCGCTTTCATCATACTCCTAGTTGTTGATAACACTGTCCTATTTCTTCTCTCCACTACTCCATTTTGTTGTGGTGAGTATGGTGCTGTCAACTGTCGTGCTATACCATTTTCCTTACAGTAATTGGTGAACTCATTTGATGTAAATTCACCACCTCTATCTGTTCTTAGCATTTTTAACTTCAACTTCAACTCCATTTCAATCTTCTGTCTAAATTCCTTAAATGTGCTAAATGCCTGATCTTTCGAGGTTAGAAAGTAGGCCCACATGAAACGTGTGCAATCATCTATCAATAAAAAGATGATCTTCTTTCCAGAGTGTGTGGCTGGACTTATGGGACCACAAAGATCTCCATATACTAAGTCCAAAGGGTTCTTTGATCTGAATTTAGCCTTGTGTGGAAATGGTGTTCTAATGTGTTTACCTAACAAACATGCATCACAGATTTGACCTGCATGTGTTATCCTTGGTATTCCATTTACTAGACCTTTCCTCGTCATCTTGTCTAGTGCATCGAAGTTCAGATGACCTAATCTAGCATGCCATAACCATGCTTGGTCATCTACGTTTGCTAAGAGACATATAGGTGCCTCTATCTGTAGTCTAATACTGTAAAGTCGATTCTTTGATCTTTCTACCTTCATCAACAATTTCTTACTCTTGTCATACAAAGTCAATAAGTTTCCATCCATGATGATCTTGCAACCTATCTCGGTAAGTTGTCCTAGACTTAGTATGTTACTCTTGAGGTTTGGAATGTAGTAAACGTCTGACACAATCTTTTGCTCCTTGTTTCTACATCCTAATAGTATTGAACCTCTGCCCTTTATCTCCACATACGATCCATCTCCAAAACGAACGCGTCCAGTGATGCTTTCGTCAATATCCTTAAAATGACTCTTGGTTCCCGTCATATGGTTACTTGCACCATTATCTAAATACCATATGCTAGCATCTGTTGTAGCATACTTTCCGGGTTGTATTTGTCCTTCGTTCAACAAAACTTCTTCGTGTTCAGTTTCGTGCCTAGTCATTAATAGTGATGGTTCATCGTCTTCTAAGATAAGGTTTGATTGTTCCTGGTTTGTTGATGGTTTTCTGCAGTCTTTCTTAATATGTCCTAGTTTCCCGCAATTGAAACATTTTGCTTTCCTTATATCCCACTCACGTCTACCTTTATTAGACTTATCTTTGTGAGTTGAATTTTCTCCATTCGAGTTATCCTTATACTTGTTGTTTTGCCAGTTCCCTCGTGAGTAGTTTGATCTACCCTTATGCTTGGAAAAACGTTTTCCATTCTTTGAGTGTTCGCCTTGTGCGAATAGCAAATTATCCTGGCTTTCTACTTGACCTCCCTTTCGGAGTTTTATTCTTTCCTCGAATGCCTTAAGTTTTCCAGTGATCTCATCTAAGGTAATACTGTCAAGATCACTTGTTTGTTCTATGGATGCTACTATCTGAATGAATCTATCTGGTGTGGAGTCTAATAGTTTTCTAACTAAAAGTGATTCATCCATGGTCTTTCCTAATTCTTTTGCCTTCGTGGCATAACCATTTAGTTTGTTCGTAAATGCATCCACCGTTTCATCTTCCTTCATCTGAAGGGCATTAAATCCAATCATCAATGATTGTAACCGTGCTTGTTGCACTTTCTCTTCTCCAACGTGTCTCCTTTTCAACGATTCCCATAATTCCTTAGCCGTTTTACAACTTGCTACTTGTAAAATCACATCTTCGGTCAACGCTTGATATAACAAGGCAATAGTTGCCTTATCTTTCTTATCATCTAATTGTGCGTTTTCCTTAGGCTCTATTGTCTCCCATAAACCATGTGCTTCTAATATAACCTTAATTTGAATAGCCCAAACCGTATAGTTTGTGGTTTTAAGTTTAGGGCATTGGTATTGTGCAATAGGTGTTACGGGTTTCACTACGGTGTTATTAGCGTCATTTGCGTTATCACCGGGCATCTTGAAGGTTTTTATAATCTTCACCTTCTATTCTTATGAGAATTCTAACTTATGTGGTATCACTTAATACTACGGGATCAATATATAGTTCTCGGGATATCCTAATAGTATAAACAATGTATCTATACTATAAAATGAAATGAGATCAAAATTTGAATTTTGTTGTGACCTCGTTGTCGTGTTTTTTTTCAACACAAACGCGTTCCCGTTGTTGTTGATACTAGAACCTTGTACCAACTATCACCTTTTGTTCCCCCTTGTTTACCAAGCAACTCGTATACTCTTTCTTTGTGTCGAATTTGCTTCCAAGTTACCACTAAAACACCACGTTGTTCTTTGTTTTTTTTTTGTGTCGACTTGACTTGCCAAAACGTGCCCTAGACCTCCTTTGTGTCTCGGTTTTCCTTCCCACGTATCAAACCACTTCGCGGCTTCCAAGTTCTTTTATCACAAAAAAATCAAAAAAATTCCTTTCGGTATTTTCTCAAACAAACCGTTGTTTGTTTTTCCTTGCCTCTTCTAATACTATCGTTGTAGTATGCCTTCTAAACAAGTTTTAGCGAAAAACTTAAAACTTGTTGTCTTTGTTTGCTTGCTTCCTTATCCAACGCTTTTCCACAACACAGTTTCCTTTGTTTCTACTCCACACCGTGCGTTCCCAACACTCTTATACCCCTTGGTTCTTGTCCAAAACAAATGATCAGTTTGTTTTTTTTCGTCGTGTTGTTGTTGTGTTGTTAGCGTGCGCCCAACAATCCTAGATTGTTTTCTGTTTTCTTCCTTTCCTCTCGGTACCAGTTTTTTCCAAGCAACTTTCCTATCCAACGTGTTGCGTTGTATATGCAACCGTGGGTCTCTCCTCTTTGTTTTGACGTCCTTTCCTTCCAAGTCTGCCACGTCCAAAAGCGTTGGCACTGGGTCTTTCCTTCCTTCCTGTTGCGTTGTGGTATATGACAACAGTGGGTCTCTCTCTTTGGTTTGTTGTAGTATAGTTCGAATCCCAAGCAAAGTTTCTGAAAAACTTATGCTTTTCTTTTGTGCCTTCCTGCCGCGTACAGTAAACACCCAACACAACCAAAGTTGGTCACCACTTCGTTTGGTGGCCTCTCTCGTTTGCAATTTCCCACAAGTATGGAGTGTACACTTTCCTTCCTTGCGTTCTAAGTTATCCAGGCAACGTCTTCCAAATGTTATGCGTTGCGTTTTCCTTCTTTTCTGAAACAAAGTTTCTGTTTTTGTTTCCTTGGTTTAGACTCGGTTTTGTTTTCGTTTGAGTTTTCTGGTTCGGATTGTATAACGAAAACGTGTGGCTCTTGATGCCAAATGTTAGTCCCTAATATGAGATACGAATATGAAATTGCAATTACTAAATCTGGATAACTTTATTATACGTTCTAAACTTGTAATTGTTACATATGTTCACATATATATAAGCAACGAATGGTTGCTTCTGAACCATCGTGTCCCTTCGCCTAGTACATGCACCAGAACGACGCACCCTTACAATTTAGGGTTAGATTCAATGTAACTAACTTAACTAACTAATCGGTTATTAAGTTTCCTATCTACGACTTTGGTCCTTCATCTTTGGAAGAAGTAACGAACGAGATTATTAACTTTCATTCTCCTCCTTAATCTTGATTGTTGCTTCGACCTAAGTCTTGTACTCCGAGCATTTGTCGCATTGTTACAAACTTCAATCTTGGTAAGGCTTTCGTTAAGATGTCGGCTCTTTGTAGTTCTCCACTAACGTGTTCCACATTGATATGACCATTCTCTACACATTCCCGAATAAAATGATAGCGAATGTCTATGTGCTTGCTCCTTCCATGAAATACTGGGTTCTTCACGAGTGCTATAGCTGATACGTTGTCAACTCTAAGCGTTATCCTCTTTTCTTGCCATCCAGTCAATTCACTAAGTAGCCGTTTTAACCACAAAGCTTGACATGCTGCTCCAGTAGCTGCCATGAATTCTGATTCACATGATGATAATGCCACTGTAGGTTGCTTCTGAGTACACCAAGTAATAGGTGACTCTCCAAAGTAAAATACGATTCCAGTAGTTCCTTTTCCTTGATCGGTGTTGATTCCATAACTACTATCGCTGTAACCTGTAATCTTGCAGCCGCCTTCTTTCTTGTATATTATGCCATGCTCCTTTGTTCCTTTGATATATCGGATTACTTGTTTCACTGCCTTCAGGTGATGATCCTTCGGGTCTTGCATAAATCTGCTGAGTAGTCCGACTGAATAACTAAGATCTGGTTTTGTATGCAGTAAGTACCTTAAACTTCCAATTAAACTTCGGTAGTAAGTTGCGTCAACTGATTCTCCATCTTCCGCCTTGACTAACTTAGTGCCGGGATCCATAGGTATCTTTGTATCATTACTGTCCGTCATACTTGTCTCCTTCAAGATCTTATTAATATATCCTGTTTGCTTGATTGTAATCTCTCCTCCTGTCTGTGTAACTTCTA
>LBNU01027762.1:0-10394 GCA_014162995.1 Artemisia annua | reverse complement strand
ATTATCATTTGTAAACCCCTAAGTTGGCTAATTAATGGATACTTCCCTAATGTTACTAATTATGAAAACTTAATAAAAATAGAAAGTTACTTTAAATGGAACGCATACTAAAATAAGTAACCTGATTCTATGAACATAAAATAATACATGATTATCATATTCGTGTAGCTCCGGTGTAGCGGGAGTAGTTGTCATTCCTTTGTGACCATCTTTAGTTCTTATTTGCTTTCGGTAAGGTACATATATTCTACCCTTTTTCAGTAAGGGTGCTTTCTCTCTCATGACTTGATCTTGATTTTTGATTCGTTATGATTCCCTAAGCCATTGCTATGATTCCATTGATATGATTACTTGATATGATCTCTTTGGCAAACGATTCACATTCATTTGATATTCCTCTGATTATGATTATGTTATGCTATGATTCGGATATGCTGCTATGATTATATGTATGTATGTATGTTTCTTATGCCCGAGTTTTCTAACTACTCATGGAGGTACCATGGGCGTGTCATCGAGGCACCGATGGCATGACACTTTCTGTGGAGGTGTGATTGATCCACGGCGTCCCCACTTTGTATGATATGATTATGATTATGAGATCTCCTGGCCATTTATGATATGTGTATACCTGTCTTGCGAGCAGGGTGCATGTATGTTTATGTATGTATGGGGGGCGTATGGATGCATAAACAGTTTGGGCTGGGCTAGGACGTTTGGTGGACCAAAGTAAGGCCGTAAACTTAAATGTTATTTTATTTCTCACCGACGTAGCGTTTTAGTGTATATATATAATGTAACCAAGGAAGAACCAGAAGTAACTGTGCATATATTTTTATTTTTTTATGCATATGAGTAGATAATTTGCAAATGATGAATTAGTTAATAATCTCGTCAATATACTTGTAAAACCGAACCAAGTTTGTCAAAATCAAACCGAACCGAATTAGATATTCGATTTTCGGTCTGGATATGGTTTCAGCAAAATGTAAACCGAACTGAGCCGAAAACCAAATCCACGTAAATATATACATTTTCAATTCGGTTTCCGATTTTACTATTAAAAAAAAAAAAAAAAAAAAAAAAAAAAAAAAAAAAAAAAAAAAAAAAAAAAAAAAAAAAAAAAAAAAAAAAAAGAGTAATCGAGCTGAATAAACCGATCCGAACTGAAGAACACCCCTAATCAATAAAGACTAAAAAGGGGAAATTCGTGTGTAGTGGATCTTATATTACCTCGTTCACAATGTTCACATACATAAATGCAAATGTTTTAAGAAGCTAGGTTAACATTGAAATACAGAGATGTAAGAAAATTAGTACCTTTCCAGAGAAGGCTTGCTAGCTCTAAATACAACAATTTGGCTTCTAAAGGCTGATAATATCAATCTTCAGACTCTTATACAATCTTTCGCCATCTGAACTCTTTAGTATCACTAAACATAACATCGACTGACAAATTGACTCACCAATCTGAAGGTAGCTTGCATAAAAATTCAAGTCATCCAATCTACATAACTTCAGAAATTATTTATATCATCATCATCCCTTATGGGACCATCCTCAAAACCAGAACCCGGCGCAAGCTCATTTAGATCAAGAAACCTTCTTTTGCCGCCACTGTTTTCAAACTCATCCTGAATTGGACTGTCTAACTTCATGGGTAGCGTTTCATTTTGTTCTTCCTCCTTAGTCTTCGTGTCTTCGCCAATAACTGGTTCCTCAAACTTCATCTCTTCATTATATTCAATATCATTATCATTATCATCATTATTATTATAATCATCGAGATCATCATTTTGATCATTATTTTCACCTTCAGTGTCGTCATCACTGCTTCCCATCGAAAATCCAGATTTGTCACTCGGTTCTGACTGTTTATCTGAACTATCAGATGTCTCGGGTTTTTCTAATTCAGGTTCCGATTCCGAGAACTCGTACATTTTATAATCAATACGATTTCGAGCAGCCCGTCTACTACGTCTTGGACCTGCTCCTTTGAACTTATTCACAGACTTTAACTTTGTATCACGTCTAGTCCGACCTCGTAATTTCTTAAACCTTTGTGGACTATCATCACTTTCTTCACTTGCACTTAACGACTCCTCTTCTTCTTCATCGTCAATGTTATCACCATCCCATTGATATTCCTCATCACCTTCAGAACCACTCGACATTTTTTTCTTAGCCTTTCGTTTCTTTAAATACTCGTCATTGTAGACAGCCTCACCAACTATATCATCATCATCTTCTTCATCGTTATTGTTATCATTATAATCGCTATCTTTATCTCCTTCGTTATCCGAAACCGCTTCTTCGAGTTCCCGTGCGGAATAACGTTGAGGTCTCTGCCTAGTTCGATTGCTGAAATGTGAAATGACAAATTTAGCCCAGGATGATCAGACTGGAAAGATTCAAAGAAGGACACGTCATGTACCTGCGATCCAATTCATCGCCTTCGTCATAATCAAGGGAATCGGGTGATGGTGGACTGAACGAGGTATTGTTAGGATTATGTAACGGGGCCGTGTCCCCACTAAATCTACCGTTTGTGGAAGAGTCATGTCTCAAACCTTCTCTTCTCGAACTTGGTTCCAGGGACGGTTGCGCTCTAAAAAAAGCAAATGTGTGAGAATACAGTTGAAGGAAATAGAGGTGCATTCAAGCCAAGCATGATCTCTAGAGGTGGCGTCCAGGTAAGATTGGGCTGACCCACAAACACTTTTTTGTCCATTTTATTATTACATTTTTATATAACTAAGGTGTTAATTATCTATATTTATACTACAATATAATGCATTTGGGACTATTCTATAATTAGAAAGGCTTAAAATTCAGACTTTTTTCTTACTTATTATGGAAAGATTTCAAAATTAATTTGTTAGGAAGCAAGTTAGTTAGGAAGTTTGTTAGGAAGCGGTTGGTTGTTCAAACTAAAATTATTTGGCTTAACCATCTCTAATATCTCTACTTATAAAGCATAAAGACAACTAAATGTGTAACCGAATAACGCAAAATATAGTCACACGTACCCACCGCCGCATTGCGCGGGTACCGTTCTAGTGATTAAAAATAGACAATACTACTTCAATAATAATCCAAATCTTTGAATTAAACGATTTAAGAGATGTAATGCATTATGAAAAATTGAAAATAACAGCATACTATTTTGTTTGTCGCATTTTGTTTAATGTACTTTGTTTGTATGTCTGAGTAGTCAAAAGATGACTATGTGCCGTAAGACTCGTTAAAAGATGATGCTTTTTCTAAAACCACGTTATTTTTGTGCTAAGGACATTTTAGATATTTAACGTAAAGATGTTAAAAATTCAACAGGACAAAAAGGCATTTTTGTGCCAAAAAAAAATAAATAATAAATAAAAAAAATAACAATTACTAAAAGGGGGATAATTTAAAAAAAAANAAAAAGTACGTAGTATGTTAGGTTAAAAAAATCCCTTATAAAAATATTTTTGGGCGAATTCCACTAGCTTCACATTTCCACCCATTTCCTTACCAAACTAAATTTCTAAGTTGACCAGTTTAGGATAAAATACAAGCCAATATGACCAATAGATAACTAATGGATCCATATATGCAACCTCTAGAAATATGATGATATTAGGTGAAGAATGAGTACTTGGTTATCTTGATAGCGTCGCTGATTGATCGATCATAATCATCTGAGGAAAAAGAAAAAAAACATGCAGCAGCTTAATACTATAGAATCAAACCACACGCATAAAAAGATGAAGCTAGTCTTACCAAAAGTGTAGGAAACTTGTTTTCTACCACGGAGGGATCGGCCTTGACCATAATCGTCGAGGATCATACCTTCAAGAAGAAGTGCTTCTCTATGTTGTTTTTTTAGCAGTTTCTCTTTCCTCTGCACCAATCAAGAATCAAAGACTAACCATGAATCTTTTACAGCAGTTCGTCAAAGAGTAACTATAGCCTAATTAAAACTGGCTTTAAATGATAAATATTACATAAAAAAAATTTAAAATTTTATAAAATGATATATTTGTAACTGTTAGAATTTTTTAATTTTATGTTAAATTACTGGCTACAAAGTGACCTAGTGGGACACAAAGACCATCTTCTAATTACTTAAGCACTCGCATTTACTAAAAAGTATGAACAAAACAAGACAATTGAATAGCCACGTCGTTATTGTACGCAAATAAACGTTATCTGAATCCACATTCAATTACAAACCGCACATCCAAAGACCACTTAAGATAATTAGCTTTGACAATTAGAGCAAGTTAGAAGTCAATTACCTTTTGAACCTTCTCAATCTCCGGAAGCATGTCATTTTTTAGTTTCTTCCCGAGTGAAGCTTCCATTCTGTTTATGCTAGAAAATAGCTTCTCCTGGTGATCATGAAAAAAATGTGCCGATAATGAAATTTTTATGGTTTTTCAGGGTTTTGTTCAACCTCAAATAGCAATTGATGCTTTTCATTTAGGTGTTTCAGGTGTAAGAAATTAACTAACAGCACTTACAGAAACGTCTAGGAACTCATCTAAATTAGTGGCAACTGTTTCCCACTGGTAAGATGGAACAGAATGTACGTTTTTACCCTTTCCTTTGACCTCCACTTTTCTAATTTCACGGTATAACCTCTGCCCTATGATTGGATCATCTTCATACCAGAAAGAAACTCCATGAGAATCACCCCCTGTACGTTCTTTACGAAATGCAGATAGAGGAACACCGTTTTTTATAGACTCATCTATATAGCTTCTGATATCATCTTGCTGCAAGATTAAGCCCATATTCATTTCATTAATGGTTACTCAGTTATTGAGATTTTAGTAATATTAAATGTTGCTTAGACCCATACCCCACTCCGGCGTGATTGGGTATTGTTGTTGCCGTTGCTTAGACCCAGCCAAATATTCATTTCATTTTTGAATAATTTTATGATTAGATTAGTTAACAGACTAAGAAACCAGGAAGTGGTACTAAAAAGGAGTGTTCACTTTCTAAACCATCGGTATTCAAAAACACTAAAAATTATTATAATAAAAAAGAGCCTAAATACAAAAAAAAAAGTTAAAAAAAAATGACATCGTTTACGAAAGATATTCTTGTATAGTGTAGCGTTTATTTTGCATGAATGATTGTTTGTTTGCAACAAAAATCCAAGAACAATAAATTGAAACGTCAACAACTGTAGAAAATTGCTACCTCAACACGAATATCACATAAGGCTTTCAATATGAGTACACGAACAGCAGGATCAAGTGTGTTGTATGTATCAATTTCAGCCCTGAAAAAACAAAACATAAGTTGGAAAATTGACCCGAACACAATTCCAAAATATCTGAAATAGGGGTGGCAATATTGACCCACTTACTTATAAACGGGTTAATTAGAGTTGTGTTCATCATTTACGAGTCAAACAGATATCGCTAAAACATTTTTTACGCATAAACCCCTCCCAAATAGCTAGATGAAATAGCTAATTTTGTGAACATAATCTAGACACGAATTTTCTAAATTTTCCGATTTTCGACAGTATTTCTAGTCAACCGACCTGACCAAAGAAGCTACCCCTTTTGACTGTTCCCGCCCACCCATTTTGCCACTTCAATAAAATGTAAAGTATAGCTTTACCCTTGTGATGTAACTATAGGTAATTCCTCTTCTGAAACCTGTAATGAAGTTTTAAAGCATTATTTAGTAATTAGCAACCCTGCGTCGTTACATAGAGCTAAAAATGATAACTAATTTAGAGGAATACCCAATGCCACCAATACTTTAGCTTTCGACATAAAACAGTAACCCAAGTGTTTTGCCCTAATGCCATCCGAGCAACTGGAGGTATCGCCTAAACGGGAAAAAATTTAAAAATTAAAAGTAAGTCCATGGTAATTGTTGCTATGAAGTGAAAATGTGCAATAGTATGCTAAAGGTAAATAGAAAATCATACATGAGCCCCAAACCTCTAATGGGGTCCAATGGGGACTTAAACTTGGTTAAAAGTAGAAAAGCTCAAATGGGTCTTAACCGGTCAAAATTGTATTGTAATGCTTACAACCTCCTAAATCACTTTATCGCAAAAACTGATGAGTATTTCCAATAGATAGTTTTGGTCATCGTATTTTAAAAGTTCCATAAAAAGAGAACAATTTTTTGTGGGTCAACCTGACAATTATTAGAACTATCAATTTCAGCCAAACCCATTTTTAAGCTCTATCAGTTTTGCTATTTGTTATGGATATGCCTACTAACTACCAAATACAAATAAGATACTACATTCGCAGATGAGTAGTTCATTGACTTTTATCAGTCATTTGTTACGGTTTCTATGTTTTCACTTGAGTTAAGAGAAAAATACATTTCATGAATGTTTCACATCACAAGACATGGTTCTTGTTCGTGGTATGCTCTATCTAGATCCAAGGACAGTCCCATACTGCAGATATAATAATATCATATATAGGTAATTAGGTAGTTCCCATCAAGGTCTGTAATCTATACTCTATACATTGCTCCTCAGAAAACACATTACAGAAGTACATAAAACATATCATACAGGTACAAAAGTTTCAAATGCTGGAAAAGGAAATTCGTCTTCTAACATTGTTATAAATGCCGCTCATGATGATACACTTAGAAAAGTTTCAAATGCTTTTGAAGTTCTTAGTAGCATGGCAAGTGGAGAGGATACTAAGAGTGAGAAACAGGTGCTCCTTCAAATGAGGTGGAGAATTCAAGGGCTAATCAGGAAGAGAATATTGATAACATGAAAGAAGTTGTGAAACCAGGTAAATCGGACCAGAAACAAGAAACAGATAAAGAGGTCATGGTGTCACAAGCGCAGGAAAACCATGTTTGTACACAAGGTTTTCACAGGATATTTACGATGATGAGGAGAGTGACGTTGAAAACGACATGACTAGTTGCAGATTCAGAATTAAAGGCTCACTTCTAAGAAGATGAAATTGGCTTGAATGTTAATGTAGGAGTCAAGTCTAGATAGGTTATTTGCTTGTTTTGTAGTTTTGCCATTCAGGCTGAAAATGTGGGATTCATCCACATTTGAAAAGCATATAGCCCTTCTCAGGAAACCCCTTGTTTTTATGGGTCCACCAATGATCGTGTATTACCTAGTAACAGCACTAATAAAGTCCAACAATTTATAAAAATGTTAATTCTTTTTATAAATTGTTGGACTTTATTAGTGCTGTCACTAGGTAATACACGATCTTTGGTGGACCCATAAAAACAAGGGGTTTCCTGAGAAGGGCTATATGCTTTTATACTTAACTGTTTTTGCGGGTTATAATATTGACCAGGTCCTCCGTGAACCCTTTTATCCCCCCCCCCCCCCCCCCCAAAAAAAAAAAAAAAAAAAAAAAAAAAAAAAAAAAAAAAAAAAAAAACAACTACAATTATCAATGCATAAACTATCCATAAGCAACCTCCCAAAAATGACCACTTATAACAAATTCATATATGTCATGACCTCTAATCGAGTCACTAATCCATAGTATCACATGTTAACAAAATATAATGTATCATCAAACATGTCTATAGCTAATTACCCATACAAATGAAATCCAAAGTCGCCAATGGTTCAATCTTCTCGAATAAAATTTCAAAAATCTGTCTTTTGCAGTTGGATAGCGATTATAAATGAAGTATTTACCAAGTCTACTAATACAACTTTGATCTTAACCAAGAACCAAAAAAAACATAGGACTTCTCTACACATCATAAAGGACACGGAAGATATTTTTGTCCTCTAATGCACACTAAGAGGTATCCACATTACAATGGGACCCAAGTTTGCAATGTGTTTGTATTCTTATAGGGGTGTTTGGATGTGGGTTTCCAACGTGATTACTATGTCACTTGAGGAACCAAAATCATATTACTATTATATCAAAGCACTTGATGGTTAGATAATTGTTACTCTCCCAGAAACTTCTTACATGAATATCCGAATGTAACTATCTGGACTGTATATAATCGAAAACTGTAAACATAGTCACTTCTTGCAATCATTCAGCATTTACCTGATCATTGTGTTTTTAAGTAGCAATAATCACTTCAACCTCTCACATCCATACACTATCTAATTATTATAATATATGCCAAACATACTCATTTAAACTTCACTGAACACAAGCAATCCATTAAGAGCAAGAAACAAAGCTCACAAGCTATAACGCCATACTTCTAAATATAAAGATGCAATATTTTCTCATCATTTTCAAAAACTAACAAGAAACACAAATGAAAATAATGGCAGTCATAGCAAGATCAAAACTTCAACTATATACCACATTCTAGTATTCTACCAACCTTTAGCAAAGGCATATGTATTTCACCCAATGTACTATTCGGCGTAATAAGCGCCGTTTCAAGCTCCTCCACCGAAAACTCAACTTTAATATTCAAAAGCGGCCTAAACACCTGCAAACAAATCCACATTTCAACAAAACCACCAAATAAAAAAGTCAAGTCCCAACTTTTTTTTTCTTTCAAAACTCACATTCAAGAAATTTAGTATCGACGCAAGCTCCCACATAGCCCGAATCCGCCACCGCGGCACTTGCGACTCCTGGGGCGCCTCTCCAACCAAAGGAGTCACAACTTCCCAATTCGGATTTGGCGGAGAGGGCGGCGCCTCCTCTTCTTCCTCCTCCTCCTCCTCCACCTCCCGCCGCCTTCTCCGCCGCACTTTCTGCTTCTTTCCAACTACCACAGCCGCCTCCAACAAAGCAGTCTCATAAATTCTTGCAGCAGACCTTGCTGTACATGCACGTGATGGCCTTTCTCTCCTCACCACCACTGCATCTGACATGGTGCCAAGATCTTGAAAAACTTTATAAAGATTGTGGCTTTTTTATATAAATTTTGTGTTTGGGATCATGGGTTTTGTTTATTTTGTGTGATTAGTTATGAAAACTGGTTTTTGGGACATGGGTTGTTTTTATGTTGGGTTATTAGTGATAAAAATTGGTGCTTTATTGCAAATTAGTGGTTTTGGGGAAATGGGTGATGGTGATTTTTGGGTTTTGAAGTGGAAATAATTGAGGGGTTTTGATTAGGGCAGAAAAGTGAAAGTGTGAAGAAACAGTTGTTGTTTATGTGTTAGATAAAAGTGAAGAGGGGTTTGGAGTACTTTGAGTTTGGTTTGAAAGTGTTTGTGGTTGCTTATCTAAACTGCTACAGTATTGTGTTTCTAACTTTTTACAAATATATTTTTTTTAATTTTTAACCGATTAATTGATTAATTTATGGGTTCTCAGTTTTTAAAAGAAAAAATAGGAGTGAGGAAAATATTGTATTTAAAAATCAACTAACTCATTTTTCTTTAAGTGATAATCTTTTTTACTTGAAAACACAATGTTATTTCTTAAGTTTTGATGTATTGAAAATTTTGATTATTTTTTATTTATTTTTTTTTTTTTAACAGGATTAAGATGATTAATCCGGGCTTTTACTAACCACCACCAAGTTGACTAGTGGTTAGGCAACTGAGCTTATATATTTCACTTAGGTAAACATCTTGGAGGCGACTAGGAACATAGTTAGAGATACTCACGGGATTCCTCGGTTAGACAAGGTAGATCTGAGTCAAAGACTCGCGATGAAAAACCACATCCGTTTACCCGTTTTTAACCTGGAAAAGAATCACATTGTTAGTTGGATTTTTAATTGATTAGTATAAGCATTAACATAAACTTATGAAGAATGGTTTTTTGGACATGACATAGATTTGGGGCTTACGAATTACAACTCGAAAACGTGGAATTTCAACAGGATAAGTAGACAGTAAAATAGGTTTCGGATTGGGATATGTATGGATGATGTTTGAAATTATCTTGTTTACACCGTTTTACTTCCATTTTGGTTAAAGATTTCAAGTGTTACAATGGTAGTAAACATGTACTCTTATCTTTGTAATAGAAATTTTAAACAAGACTTGTCACATTGGAAGTTTAAAAACATCAATTATGATTAGAGCTGGCAAATTGGGTATCTGTTAAGACCTGTTAAGACCTGTTAAGGGAAAAAATGTACTATGCAATTTTTTTATTTTTTAAAATAATTGTTTTTAGTATTCTAGGGTTCAATATTTAACTTATTTGATACATAAAACGTTTATCTGTCATACTCAAACCAGAAAAGCCAAGCGTTAAACGAGTCGTTTTCATGTTTGAAACTTATGTTATTCGCGCGCTCCGAACCTGTTAAGACCTGTTAAGACACGATTTGCCAGCTCTAATTATGATCAACTATGAAGTACACGATGACTATTCGTCAATTTCCATATCGATTATGATGACGTATGGTGGATTCGGGTCACGAACCCATCCAATACGCAAGCCCACTACGAGTGGGCCGTTATAATAACATTCGTAGCCCATGCG
>LBNU01027761.1:6946-47355 GCA_014162995.1 Artemisia annua | reverse complement strand
ATATATATATATATATATATATATTACAACGTATTAAGACGATGAATAAGATATACGGATGTTCCGTTATACACCTTCACACCATTCACTATCGCCACGAGCCATCACCAAGAGCCTTTCTAATAAATTACTTTTGAAACGTACGTACCACACAACAAGCAAGAAATACACGAGCACATGGTAACACATAACATAAAAACCTTTTCAAAAGATCAGTCAAACACTTAAAACACGAATGTTGTACTGAGACATACCATACTTACCTAGGTCGCGTGTCGGAGCGGTTGCACTATTTACTATTTGACTAGCGGATTGCTATCTTTTAAGGTGAGTTTATAGCCCCATTTTCTTATAAGTACTGTTTTATAAACCTTGGGGTGAGAAACATGCAAAACTGTTTTCATGGACCAAAACTGAACTTATTTTTACACACTAGTATGCGGAAACCTAAGTTTCCTTGAATCCCATTTTTGCCCATTATCAACACCGTCAATTCCTGCTGGGAAACGCGTATGATATAAATAGATCTATTGAGGGTGACTCCTCTGTTTGGTTGGCCATGCCATGGTCAAGGCGAACGTATACCATGACGACCCTTTTGCCGAGTGACTGGGGATTATCACTCGCGGGCACCTATATTATATCTAATGCCTTTGGCATTCATTGTCTAGTTCGGTTGTTGAGCTTAGTGTTGCATGCGGGTTTAGTGTGTACTTGTTGATTATTGCTATGGTCCATATGTGCTATTTACTTTAAACCTATAGACTCACCAGCGTTAGCTGACTTTTAGCATGTTTTTCAGGTGCTTAAAGTATGTTTATGTTGAAGGCAGTGCATAGCAAGGTCATAAGAATCTTAAGTGTTTTTACACAAGCGTAACTCTGAAAACTTTGGGACAATCATGTAACTGGGCCTTATTTTATCAACACTTGAACTTATGTATTACATTTGACTTATAACTATGTAATATATTTAAACGGATTTTCTACTCCGTTCTCTTTATCTTGTGTTGTGATATCCAATTTTCGTAGCACCCCAAATGCTTGTATGCTTCCGCGATTCTCTATTTTTGGGGGGTGTTACAGATTGGTATTAGAGCCTAGGTTATAGAGAACTAGGTAAATTAAAAACCTAAACTATAACCATTTTTATAAAAACGTTCCTTATGACCGCCAGATGCCTGCCTACTCCATTTGCCATGATTTATATGATTTTGCTTTATATGTTTAAGTGCTATACTGTGTTGTTAGTATTTACTTAACCTATATAATATAAGTATTTCCTTTATACTTACACATACCGCACCGTATTTGTCACAGACCATGTCTCGTCAGTTCGATGTTTCGGAGCCCATACTATCTGCTGGACACTCATCTCCTTCTCGTCAGCCAGTTCCGTTTGCGGATAACCCGCTTATGGAAGTCATCACGGCTGCCACTCAGTCCACACACACAGCTCCAGCATCAGTTTCACCATTCTTACCTCATTTCGCTTCAGCACACCGCTCATCTCCTGCTCACTACTCACTCTCACAGCATGATCAGGGTACTTCAGCTGCTGAGACTCCTACCATTCGGCGTACAGCTCGCATGTCAGTACGTCCGAGCGATCAGACTGTCAGACTTTCATCCTTGACATCACCACATCTGAGGTCCCGTTATGGTTATACGGATACCTCTACTTCATCTCCAGATTATTCACCGCTACATCAGAGGTTAAGGAGATCTGTATCATCCTATTCTGATGAGGATGAGGATCCGATAGAGGAGCCAGCAGTTGATTCGGTTCAGGTTCAGGTAGAGACAGCACCGATTGAGCCTACTGCTGGTGATATGCATATTGACGGTGAGTTATGGAGGGATGTGCCATCTAATGGCAAGGGTGTTATGGAGGATGTGCAAGGTGTATTTGAGATCGGACAGAGCTCCAGGGATGCTCAGGTACATGGTTCAGGGGATACTCAGTGGGTAGACATTCCATGCGATACTGTTCAGGCTGCCAGTCCAGAGTATACTCCGTCGACACCTCCATTCGTGCCACCTACTTCACCGATACCTTCTCCACTGGCATCACAGGCAGTATCTCTACATCCGGATTCACCAGATATGGGTGAGGAGCTGACTGCCATACAGGAGATACATGTGCAGTTGGCTAACCAGGAGCTATTGTTGGAGGTTCATTCTGATCAGATTCAGAGGTTAGAGCAGTCCGACCGCCTACAGAGGGTAGAGAGGCGTGTTGGTACGATTGACAGGGCTGCTTGTGTTTTGTTTGAGGAGTTGTATGCTGATCGCAGGGAGAGAGTTGGGTTACAGGCTAGATTTGAGGCTTTTGAGAGGTTGCATGGTAGAGAGCTCGGGATATTGGGAGCTCAGATGAGAGATTTGAGGAGAGATCGGCACCAGACTCATAGGATGCCTGGTAGAGTTTGAGGTTCTGAGCGTGCTCAGTGGCAGAGGATTGAGACTGCTGAGTACATGATTGGAGCAGTGATGGCAGAGAACCAGGAGCTCAGGCATCGTGTGATTCACTTGGAGGCTGCCAAGGGAGAGATGACAGCAGCGTTCGAGCAGATGTGTGTCGAGCGTGATCACCCTTAGACTAGATTCGTAGGATCTTGTACTTTCCACTAAACTGATGAGTTATCAGTTAGTGATGATGTTCTAAACTAGCTTGTAATTTTGTGTATTTCAGATTTGACATATGAATATAACAAGCTTGGTTTATCTATTCGATTGTTCGTTTCCTCTATTTGTTGACTTTATCCTTGCATCTTGTCTATGATATTGTGTATTCATGTGACATCCTTTTCCATGCACAAGATCTCATTTATCGCCATCTTTCGTGATGCAGATAAATGGCACGTACACGAAAGTCAACTAGAGCTACTCGAGGATGAACTGCTGACCCACCTACTCCAGCGAGAGTTGTGCGTGGCAGAACTGCGGAAAATGCTACTCCGGCAAGGGTTACACGAGGAAGAAATGCTGAGGATGCAGTCCCACCCAGGACCGCGACAGATCCACCAGTAGTGAACCATGCCACACTGGATCAGGTAGTCGGTGAACGTGTAACCGCCCCACTCGCTGCTGCGAACAATTCAACTACCAATACTGGAACTTCAAGACCACCTACCAACAACCGTGGCTGTTCCTACAACGAATTCAAGAAGGTTATGGATGGAGGATTCAGAGGAACAGAGGGAGCCATTGGGTTGTTAAGATGGATTGAGAAACTAGAGACTGTGTTTCACATCAGTGGTTGTAGTGATGAGGATCGAGTTAAGTATGCATCATTCACTCTCGTGGATGCTGCTTTAACTTGGTGGAACAACTACAAGAAGTCAGCTGGTATTGAGGTTGCTTATGCTATGTCGTGGGAAAATTTCAAGGAAATGGTACTCAGGAAGTACTGCCCACGTAATGAAGTGATGAAGTTGGAAGTTGAATTCTGGAATTTGAAGGTACAGAATAACAACATGGCTGCTTATAACCAGAGGTTTCAAGAGCTAGTGTTGTTGTGCCCAAAGATGGTCCAGACTAAAACCAGATTGCTTGAGAGGTATGTGGGAGGATTACCTCAGTCGATTAAGGGAAGTGTGACAACTTCAAAAGCTAAGGATCTCCATGAGACTATGGAAACGGCCAACAAGCTGATGGACCAGCTATTGGAAGATGCTCCAGAGAAGAGTACCGACCACAAGAGAAAGTGGGATGACCGTTCAAAGGGAAACAACGGTAACTCTCAGAACAAGAAGCAGAATGTAGCAAAGGCATATGTAGCTGGTACAACTGAGAAGAGAGGGTACGTAGGGAACGCACCTCTCTGTGACCGCTGCAAGCTACATCATAGGGGAGAGTGCACAGTTAAGTGTCGTAATTGCCAGAGAGTGGGGCATATGGCCAGGAACTGTCGGTCTAGATCCCTAGCTACTGCTCAAGCCGCACCACCCAACAACCGTAAGGCAGAGGTCACTTGCTTTGGTTGTGGTGAAAAGGGTCACTACAGAAATGAGTGCAAGAAGCCCAGAAATCAAGGGAACGGTGGTAGTAACCAGATGACAGCTGGTAACAATGAGAACCAGGGCAATGGAGGAGGAGCTGCTGCCAGAGTTTATGCTGTTGGCAGAAGGGAAGCTTAGAACGACCCGAATGTGGTGACGGGTACGTTTCTTTTAAATAATCGCTATGCATCGATTTTGTTTGATACGAGAGCAGATAGAAGTTTTGTGTCGACTGCATTTAGCTATTTACTTGGTATTGCCCCAACCACCCTAGATAACGTCTTTAACGTAGAATTAGCTAATGGGAATCTAGAGAGAGTAGATATCATTATAAGAGGTTGCACTCTAAACTTGCTAAATCACCCTTTCAATATCGATCTCATGCCGGTAGAGTTAGGTAGTTTTGACGTCATCATAGGGATGGATTGGTTATCAAGATACCATGCCGTCATCATCTGTGATGAAAAGATCGTCAGAGTACCTTACGGAAATGAGATTCTCGTCATTGAGGGAGATCGAAGTGATCGTGCGCGTTCGTCAAGGTTGAATATCATCACGTGTACGAAGATGCAGAAGTACATCGAGAAAGGATGCTACCTCTTTCTAGCTCACGTCTCCGAGAAGAAAGAGANAGAACAAGAAGCAGAATGTAGCAAAGGCATATGTAGCTGGTACAACTGAGAAGAGAGGGTACGTAGGGAACGCACCTCTCTGTGACCGCTGCAAGCTACATCACAGGGGAGAGTGCACAGTTAAGTGCCGTAATTGCTAGAGAGTGGGGCATATGGCCAGGAACTGTCGGTCTAGATCTCTAGCTACTGCTCAAGCTGCACCACCCAACAACCGTAAGGCAGAAGTCACTTGCTTTGGTTGTGGTGAGAAGGGTCACTACCGGAATGAGTTCAAGAAGCCCAGAAATCAAAGGAACGGTGGTAGTAACCAGATGACAACTGGTAACAATTGGGACCAGGGCAATGGAGGAGGAGCTGCTGCCAGAGTTTATGCTGTTGGCAGAAGGGAAGCTCAGAACGACCCGAATGTGGTGACGGGTACGTTTCTTTTAAATAATCGCTATGCATCGATTTTGTTTGATACGGGAGCAGATAGAAGTTTTGTGTCGACTGCATTTAGCTATTTACTTGGTATTGCCCCGACCACCTTAGATAACGTCTTTGACGTAGAATTAGCTAATGGGAATCTAGAGAGAGTAGATACCATTATAAGAGGTTGCACTCTAAACTTGCTAAATCACCCTTTCGATATCGATCTCATGCCGGTAGAGTTAGGTAGTTTTGACATCATCATAGGGATGGATTGGTTATCAAGATACCATGCCGTCATCATCTTTGATGAAAAGATCGTCAGAGTACCTTACGGAAATGAGATTCTTGTCATTGAGGGAGATCGAAGTGATCATGCGCGTTCGTCAAGGTTGAATATCATCTCGTGTACGAAGATGCAGAAGTACATAGAGAAAGGATGCTACCTCTTTCTAGCTCACGTCTCCGAGAAGAAAGAGAAGAGTCCTAAAGAGAAGCGATTGGAAGATGTGCCAATTGTGAGGGATTTTCCGGAAGTCTTTCCAGAAGACTTACCTGGACTACCTCCAGCTCGACAAATTGAATTCCGAATTGATTTGGTGCCAGGAGCCGCGCCGGTAGCGCGAGCGCCCTATCGTTTAGCACATACGGAATTGCAAGAGTTGTCAGAGCACTTGGCTGAATTGTCAGGATAAGGTTTTATCAGGCCGAGTTCTTCGCCTTGGGGAGCTCCAGTTCTGTTTGTTAAGAAGAAGGATGGATCCTTCAGGATGTGTATCGATTATCGGGAGCTGAATAAGCTAACGATTAAGAACCGATACCCACTCCCAAGAATCGACGATTTATTTGATCAACTTCAGGGTTCATCGGTTTACTCCAAGATTGATCTGAGATCAGGCTATTGGTATGTGCTTAAACACATACCTTTTCTTGACCAAATTAAGACCAAAAAGACCAAAGACCCGCTAATAAATGCCAAATATACGTGTTTTTGTGTTTTTATACATGCAGGTAATAAAATATGAGAAAATGATAAAAACCGAGACAAAAGCACGAAAAACGAGCACGAGATTTGAAAGAGTAAATATTTATAGCCGGGAAGTGAAATTAAGCTCAAAATGACAAAACAAGTCCCTGGAAGGTTTAAAGTTTCAAGAATAGTCCCTAGAAGAAGTTTTCACAATTTTACAAGATTGGTCCTCCGTCTTTCCAAAGTTGTCAATTTTGGTCCCTCATGAGAAAATTTGAAGAATTTACAAGTCAGACCCTCCAAGTTTTCAAGATTGACAATTATGGCCCTTGGAAAGTACTTTTTATATTTGGCAGAATTGGTCCTTAATATTTCAGGAGTTACACAAATAGTCCTTATCATTTTTAGCACTAATAAAACCTTACAACTAATAAACTAAACCCTATCCAGCCCATCCCTTATACTACAAAGCCCAAACCCACTAATCCTTATCCCACCTAGCCCACAACCTTTCCCACTAACACCCTGGCCCAAAAACACCACCAAGCCCACAACCCTTTAGCCCAAAAATCAAACAAATATAAAAAATTTTACCCCCCGTCCCTTTACCCCGTCTTCCCCACTACACCCACACTGTAAATCCCTGTTTTCACCCACCAATTAACCTAGGACCTAATCAACAAACCTCGTACCTTCTGGAAAGATGTCAGAAACATGCCCACGTGTACAAATGAGGCAATCCTATTGGATAGAAGGGACTGGAAATATAGAGAAGGAATCAAATGGATAAGGGTGAAGAAATTCATGAAGATTCGAGTGGGATTCCATCCAGGGAAGAGGATAAGCATTCTAGAAAGGTTCTTGAAGATTCAAACCGCCTTTCACAGGCTATAAATAGGCCTTTAGCTCATGAGTTGTATCGTGTAGAAATAGGTCATAAACTCTTAGTATTTTTAAGCTCTTGTAATCCTTTAAAAGCTTTCTGTTTTGTAATAATTTACTTTAATTTAATAAAATTTCCAGTTTTTTATAGTTTTGCTTCCAATTCTACTTTAGCTTTTTAATTCAATAAGTTCTTATTCACTTCTTTTAGCTTTCATTACTGCTTTTTTCTAAGTTCTTATAAGTTTTTTTTACAGATTTCATAAACCTTTATAAGTTCTCTGTATAGCTTTCTACTATAAAAAAAAAAAAAAAGTATAAGCAGCTGAGGTGAAAAGCTATAAGCTTCATATACCTCTGAATAAGCTCATTTAGCTTTACCATACGTAAAGTGAACTTATTTATTTATACTCCTTGTGCATTTCCTTTAGCAGCCCAATTCTCAAGTAAGTTTTCTTTTACCTTTCTGTTTTAGCTTACTAGTAGCTAGTTCTAGCTTAATCTCAGTCACATTTAGCTTATTTGTTAGAAGTAAACATTAGTTGTAGCTTGTTGTTTGTGTTTTTGAATAGTACCCATATTTAGTTCTAATCTGCCATCATTTAGTGTTGTCTGCATTTTATAGATTTTGTAGTTCAAACCTGTATTTTAGTGGTCACTTAGGTCTAAAATAAGCTAGGGAATAAGTTGGGATAAGCTGCTTCAAGATTACGAGTCTTTATATTAAATTCTTAGTATAAACAGATTTGTAAGGGGTGTTTGGTTTAAGCTGTTTCAAGGGGTATTAGTGGTCATTAGGTTTAGAATCATGCACATCTTAGTTACTTAGTTCATATTAGGAACAAATAAACCAAAAAAATTGCATGCTATATCACAAAAAGTCAATAATCATATTTGATCAATTCTGCTCAGATTAAGGTGTTTAATAGTTAAAGTTTTTAGGTGCAATTCTTAGTATAATTGCTTAAGTCTAGGATTTTAGGGCTCAAACATCATTAGTCATCATCATTGAGTAGGATTAGATTAGCAAAATTCATATTGGTCAACTGCTAAGAACAAATCAAAAGTCAAAAGTTGCATAATCTGGGTACAGAACAGTCCCCACTAGGTCATTTTAGGGTATAATTTAGATCACTTAGAGTTATAATTAGGACTTAAAATTGAATCTAGGTATAGTTTAGCCATCATAGTTTAGGATTGAACAAGAATTAGTCAATTATAACAAACATAAGTAGGATTAATCAAGTCTTTAAATCTGTCCCATTAGCAAAAGTTCAGCAGCTACAGTAGCTGTTACAATAGCTTAATTAGGGTTCAATTGGTGTTAGAAAATTAGGGCTTTTGTGTTTTTAAGGTTCTCTGGTAGGTCAACTAGGTTTTGCCCCCATTAGGTTTTACAAAACAGCTTATTAGAAGCTTATAAATAAGCTAGAGAGTAGGTACCTAGGTTGTTATTTCTGTCAAGTAGGGTAAACTACAATAAGTGCTTATTTGCTTATTTTCTGTGGTTTTCTTGTTCATTTGTGTTTCATCAAGTGTGAGAAGTTGGTGCTTATAAGTGCTTATTTGCTTATTCAAGTGCTTATTTTGCAACTGCTTATTTGCCCATAGTACTTATTCAGAAGTCCAAATCTGCTTTTCTCAATTTTCATAGGTTCCTAGACTTATTTTAGAATTATCCTAAAAAAATCAGAATTTTCTAAGCTTATTTACTATTTATTTTAATTAATTGTAGTTTTTAATCAATTTTAATTACTTTTAATTAATAATAATTAAATAAAAACCCCAAAGAAATAGTTTTCTGTTTTAAAAATAGTTTTTAGTAGCTTTGTAATTTTAGGAAAATAAATTTCACTTTTCAAAGTTATTTTCTTTTTATTTAGTATTTTTAATAATTATTAATAATTAAAATTAGTTTTTAATTAATATTTAATATATAAAACGTATAAAAAGTATAATTTAAGTTTTAAAAAGTAGTTTAAAGTAAATTTAGGATTTTGAAAATTAATTTTCACTTTTCTTAAAAGTATTTTCCTTTTAGTATAATTAAATTAGTTTTTAAAAGTAAAAGAAATAAATAAAAGTAATATAAAGTAATTTAAATAAAAGTAAAGTTTAATTTTACATTTTAGCCCCTTAGGAAATTAGAATTTGTGTTTAAGATTTAGGTTTTCCTTAGTTGACATAGTTTTTCCCGAGATTAGCTCGGGAATTTAGGATTCGATCCCGTTTTACGTTTAGGTTTTTATTTTCGTGTTTTACGTGTTTTTCCGTGCTTTACGTGTGTTTGTTCTTACGTGTTTTTATTTGTAGAAATTTAGGGTTCCCTTAGCCTGCACGATTCATTTCTTGAATCACGAACACGAACCAACGAACCAAGTTTCAGCCTTCGTTGGGACTACGACCCGGGGATACATATTTATCGGTGCTATCCTCGGACGATTTTGGTTGTATCTATATACGTATACTACCAGCTATCATCAACTTTAAGTCAGGGAGGATAATATCCCGAAGACAGCGTTCAGGACTCGATATGGCCATTACGAATTCCAATTCATGCCATTCGGCTTAACTAACGCACCCGCAGTATTCATGGACCTCATGAATAGAGTGTGTAAGTCATACTTGGATAAGTTTGTTATTGTGTTCATTGATGACATCTTGATATACTCTAAGGATGAGAAAGAGCACGAGGAACANCGAATTCCAATTCATGCCATTCGGCTTAACTAACGCACCCGCAGTATTCATGGACCTCATGAATAGAGTGTGTAAGTCATACTTGGATAAGTTTGTTATTGTGTTCATTGATGACATCTTGATATACTCTAAGGATGAGAAAGAGCACGAGGAACACCTCAAGTTAATCTTAGAGTTATTAAAGAGGGAAGAGCTATATGCCAAATTCTCGAAGTGTGAGTTTTGGATAACTACTGTACAGTTCTTAGGTCACGTGATTGACAGTCAGGGTATTCACGTGGATCCTGTCAAGATTGAGTCGATCAAGGATTGGGCGACACCTACGACACCCACAGAGGTACGCCAATTCTTAGGAATCGCCGGCTATTACCGAAGGTTTATCGAAGGTTTCTCCAAGATAGCTAAGCCTTTAACTGCATTAACTCAGAAGAATGTAAGGTACGACTGGGGATTTTGTCCCTACCTGAGGGTAGTGAGGATTTTGTCCTTAAAGAAAAGTTGTGTAGTGCACCTATTTTGGCCCTACCTGAGGGTAGTGAGGATTTTGTCGTTTATTGCGACGCTTCATACTGGGAGCCGTGTTTATGCAGAGAGAAAAGGTGATAGCGTATGCATCTCGACAACTGAAAACTCATAAGAAGAATTACACAACTCATGATTTGGAGTTAGGCGCAGTTGTGTTTGCACTACGCATATGGAGACATTATCTCTATGGTACTAAGTGTGTGGTGTACACGGATCACAAAAGCTTATGGCATATCTTGAATCAGAAGGAGCTGAACATGAGACAACGCCGATGGTTAGAGTTGCTTAGCGATTACGATTGTGAGATTCGTTACCACCCGGGTGATGAGACGAAAAGTGTACCCGTTTTAAGGGGTCATTTAAGCCCTAATTCGAGTAAATGTGATCAAATATTGCCCTAAATCATTCATTTTGTCATTTTAGGTACTTTTGAGAGGAATTCTGGAAAACATGCTAATTTGGACGTTTTTGGAGCATAAAAGTGAAGAAAACGACAAAGTCTCAAAAGAAGCTGGAAAACCTACCTGACGGCGTCAGAGTCACAAGGTGATGCCGTCAGCCAACATTGACAAAGGAGTAAAATCAGATTACACTAGACGCCCTATGAAGAAAACAAGATGTTTACACCTGACGGCGTCAGGTGTTAGAGAAAGTAGGCCGTCAGGTGTAATGCTAAAGAGTGACGGCCCAGAGCACATTTACAAGTGACGGCATCAGAAGTAAATCTAGGCCATCCGAGAACCCTAATGACGGCGAGCTGACGGCGTCAGAACCCATAACCTGACGCCGTAAGAATGTAAAATCTATATATACTTTTCTATTTTTCATTCATTAGTGTGGAACTTTTGGTACAAGTTTGGGAAAAACCCTAAAGATGAATTTGGCTGTATTTTCAAGGGTTTTTCACCCTTGAATCCTTCATGTTCAATTAAAGATAAGTCCACACTTAAATTAATCAATATGTCTATGTGTTGGTTAATTATATCTTATGCTTGTCTTTCAATTAACATGCTAGGCTAGATTTTTCCTGTGTTTGCTTAGATCTAATGAAACCTAACTATTAATTATTGGTTGATTGGTGTGTTATTACTTGTCTTGGATGAATGTTTCATCAATGTGTAACACCTGGTATTTTTCCTAAAACCCATTTCTAGCCAAACTTCTATTTTTAGAGCCTGAAACGTTTTAAAACTTTAATGCATGTTAAATTGGATTTGAGGAGCGTGAGATATATTAGGAACGAGAATTTATTCCTTGATTTACTCAGCACAACCTAGAAAACTCGAATTTGTTTCATTTGCCAAATTATTTGATTTATTTTGAGTTTGAGAAAAACTCTGAAGTTTATGCTTGATTTTATTGGAAAAACTATTTCGTGAACGATGGCGCAAGTTTCGTAATTTTTCGAGTCCGTTTGCTATGTCATTCGAGTCCCGAACCGTTTTTATGAAAAGTTTACTATATTGGCGAGAGTAGTCCCTTGAGTTTATTTACACAAATCACCCCACACTTTATTTAATTAAAAACTACCCTAAACCTTCTACCCTATAAATACCCCCAATATTTACTTCCACTCATTTTTATAAACCAAAAACACACACACTTTCTCACTCTTCTCTCTTCTCTCTCTCTCTACCCCCACCGCCGGTCTCCTTCCCAACCCAGAATCCGGCGAACTTTTCCGGCCACCGGAAAATTTTCCGGCAACCATCCACTACACCACCTACCCAAACTTATAGATCGGGACACCCCCGACTCATCCCCGCAACCCGTTTACCCAAATTCGAACCCACGCGCCCTAGATCTAGAAAAGAAGCCGTCGACTTTCGTACTATTCCGGCCAAATTAGTTTTCCGGCGAAGCTCGTGGTAACCGAGCCTTTCTCCACCCTTTTCCTCACGTTTTCTATTATAAAAACCCAAATAAATCAAAACCCTAATTTTATTTTTATTTAATCCGATTTTTAATTAAATCTTTATATTAAAAACGTGTTTATAAAGGTTTTAAATAACAAACTCGTGTGGGATTTCATTTTTGTCCGTTTTTGTGGTCTCGACCCGGTTGACTCACCGAGTCAACTCGTGACTCGGTGAGGGTTTGTTCTATTTTTGATTTCTTGATGTTATCAGGTGTTTATTTTGGTGTTTGGTTAAGCTTATAAGGGCCCGTTTGGTTTGTTTGTGTGTCGGCAGCCCACGCCACCACCACCGAGCCATGGTGGTGGTGGTGGGAGGGTATATTATTATTATTTTTGTTGTAAATATTGATATTGGTGGTATTGGTTTGGTTGTTGTTATTGAATTCGGATGAGTTGGTTAGCCGAAGTGGTTTGCGAATTGTGTTGTTGTATTTAGGTTAGTTGACGGGATTAGGATTAGAATTGGTATTTTTGGTGAAGGCGAGATATGGGATTGTGGTGTTTGTTTCGGATTTGGTTTTGGTTATGTTTTGTCGGGATTGGTTATTAGTCTCGGATGGTTATTATTATTATTATTATTAACCTTATATGCCGTCATCATCTGTGATGAAAAGATCGTCAGAGTACCTTACGGAAATGAGATTCTCGTCATTGAGGGAGATCGAAGTGATCGTGCGCGTTCGTCAAGGTTGAATATCATCACGTGTACGAAGATGCAGAAGTACATCGAGAAAGGATGCTACCTCTTTCTAGCTCACGTCTCCGAGAAGAAAGAGAAGAGTCCCAAAGAGAAGCGATTGGAAGATGTGCCAATTGTGAGGGATTTCCCGGAAGTCTTTCCAGAAGACTTACCTGGACTACCGCCAGCTCGACAAATTGAATTCCGAATTGATTTGGTGCCAGGAGCCGCGCCGGTAGCGCGAGCGCCCTATCGGTTAGCACCTACGGAAATGCAAGAGTTGTCAGAGCAATTGGCTGAATTGTCAGGAAAAGGTTTTATCAGGCCGGGTTCTTCGCCTTGGGGAGCTCCGGTTCTGTTCGTTAAGAAGAAGGATGGATCCTTCAGGATGTGTATCGATTATCGGGAGCTGAACAAGCTAACGATTAAGAACCGATACCCACTCCCAAGAATCGACGATTTATTTGATCAACTGCAGGGTTCATCGGTTTACTCCAAGATTGATCTGAGATTAGGCTATCATCAACTTCGAGTCAGGGAGGAGGATATCCCGAAGACGGCGTTCAGGACTCGATATGGCCATTACGAATTCCAAGTCATGCCATTCGGCTTAACTAACGCACCCGCAGTATTCATGGATCTCATGAATAGAGTGTGTAAGTCATACTTGGATAAGTTTGTTATTGTGTTCATTGATGACATCTTGATATACTCTAAGGATGAGAAAGAGCACGAGGAACACCTCAAGCTAATCTTAGAGTTATTAAAGAGGGAAGAGTTATATGCCAAATTCTCGAAGTGTGAGTTTTGGATATCTACTGTACAATTCTTAGGTCACGTGATTGACAGTCAAGGTATTCACGTGGATCCAGACAAGATTGAGTCAATCAAAGATTGGGCGGCACCTACGACACCCACAGAGGTACGCCAATTCTTAGGACTCGCCGGCTATTACCGAAGGTTTATCGAAGGTTTCTCCAAGATAGCTAAGCCTTTAACCGCATTAACTCAGAAGAATGTGAAGTACAACTGGGGAGATGAAGAAGAGGAAGCTTTTCAACTCCTTAAAGAAAAGTTGTGCAGTGCACCTATTTTGGCCCTACCTGAGGGTAGTGAAGATTTTGTCGTTTACTGCGACGCTTCACACAAAGGTCTCGGAGCCGTATTAATGCAGAGAGAAAAGGTGATAGCGTATGCATCTCGACAACTGAAAACTCATGAGAAGAATTACACGACTCATGATTTGGAGTTAGGCGCAGTTGTGTTCGCATTACGCATATGGAGACACTATCTTTATGGTACTAAGTATGTGGTGTACACGGATCACAAAAGCTTACNATGCAGAGAGAAAAGGTGATAGCGTATGCATCTCGACAACTGAAAACTCATGAGAAGAATTACACGACTCATGATTTGGAGTTAGGCGCAGTTGTGTTCGCATTACGCATATGGAGACACTATCTTTATGGTACTAAGTATGTGGTGTACACGGATCACAAAAGCTTACAACATATCTTAAACCAGAAGGAGCTGAATATGAGACAGCGACGATGGTTAGAATTGCTAAACGATTATGATTGTGAGATTCGTTATCACCCGGGAAAGGCGAATGTAGTTGCCGATGCACTTAGCCGCAAAGAGAGGATCAATCCACTCAGAGTCAGATCGTTAGGGATGACGATTGTTTCCCCTCTTTCAGCGAAAATTCTTGAGGCAGCTGGAAGCACTCAAAGAAGAGAATAGACCAGACGAGAAAATTTACGGTATGCCAGAGAGCGAGAATGGCTTCGTAAAAAGGCTGATGGAGTTTTGTGTTATGGAGACCGGAGTTGGATTCCATTGTGTGGAGGAATTCATGATTTGATTATGCACGAATCGCACAAATCCAAATACTCTATTCATCCAGGAGCTGACAAGATGTACTTAGACTTGAAGAAGCTATATTGGTGGCCAAACATGAAGGCGGATATAGCTAAGTACGTCAGCATGTGCTTAACGTGTTCGAAGGTTAAGGCTGAACACCAGAGGCCGTCAGGTTTGCTGGTACAACCAGAGATCCCAGAATGGAAATGGGAACGGATAACCATGGATTTCATCACCAAACTGCCAAAGACGTCGAGCGGTTATGACACGATATGGGTAATCGTAGACCGTCTCACTAAGTCTGCACATTTCCTTCCTATGAGAGAGAGAACGATAGTATGGATAAGCTTGCCAGACTATACGTAAAGGAAATTGTGGCAAGGCATAGAGTGTCAGTTTCTATTATCTCCGATCGAGATAGCCGTTTTACATCCAGTTTTTGGAGATCGCTTCAGGATGCATTGGGAACAGATCTTGATATGTGAACGGCTTATCATCCTCAGACTGATGGTCAGAGTGAGAGGACTATTCAGACACTGGAGGACATGCTCAGAGCATGTGTTATTGATTTTGGAAATGGCTGGGATAAGCATTTACCTTTAGTCGAGTTTTCCTACAATAACAGCTATCACACCAGTATCAAGGCCGCACCGTACGAAGCACTTTATGGTCGTAAGTGCAGATCGCCGATCTGTTGGGCTGAAGTTGGAGAAAGCCAACTTACTGGACCAGATTTAGTTCACGAAACTACTGAGAAAATCGTACAGATCAAGAATCGTATGCAAGCTGCTCGTGATCGCCAAAAGAGCTACGCTGACAAGAGGCGAAAGCCCCTTGAGTTTCAAGTGGGTGACAAAGTGATGTTGAAGGTCTCACCATGGAAAGGCGTGATCAGATTTGGTAAACGTGGGAAGCTGAACCCTCGTTATATTGGACCTTTCGAGATTCTTGCCAGAGTCGGGCCGGTAGCCTATCGACTCGCATTACCTTCTGAACTCAGCGCTGTGCATGACGTTTTTCATGTTAGTAACTTGAAAAAGTGCTTATCTGATGATAATGCTGCTATTCCTTTGGAAGAGATCCAAGTCGACGAAAGGTTGAATTTCGTCGAGGAACCTATTGAAATTATGGATCGGGAAGTTAAACGACTGAAGCAGAGTCGTATCCCAATCGTGAAAGTCCGCTGGAACTCTCGCAGAGGCCCCGAGTTCACTTGGGAGCNATAAAGTGACTAGTGAATTATTTGAGAAATTGCAACATTTGAGGAAAATGGAAACGTTTAACAAACGAACGGGTCATGCCCAAATTTCTAAAAATTACAACACTTAGAGTATTTTACAAAATACTTACCTTTATATATACTTTTCTAAATATAAGTGTACATATTATAAGAACTTAATATTTAATTATATTATAAATAATAAAAGATATTTATAATATAATAAGTCCTCACAAATATAATCTTCATAAAGATTTCTCAAGCATATTTAATTTATTTATAAACTAAATTAATTAAATACTTAATTACTACTAATATCCTATTTAATATATATATATATATATATATATATATATATATATATATATATATATATATATATATATATATATATATACTAGCTTTCATAACCCGCCCGATGGGCGGGTTCGCTTTATATTATTGGTTGACAAAATTTAACTGGACGTAACTAAAAAGTGAATAAAGGCAAATATGTTAAACAAAAAAATTGAAAACAAAAAGACAGTGTTAATGTATTAGATTTAAACAGAAAATGTACAACGCGAGAAAAAAAAATGGTCCTTTTTCATATAGGAAATAAAACTTCATTGTACACAACGTTGGATGTGGAGTTTATGTATTTATCATCTTTGTAAGTAGCTTGGTGTTTTAGCTTGTCTTGCATGGTCATGACATCATACATCTTTGTGTCCTTACCCGTTCTATGCTCCTAGAAGTGATTGGTCATTTTCATATATTAGGTGCATTGCATACCGACATCTACCTACAAACAATCATGTAAATATATACACACAATTCTTACAATCATGTAATTATTATTCAGTTTTTTTATATAATTATGAGTTTAGCACGAAGAATAAGGGGAAAAGCAGCAACTATGGTGTGAGCTTATCATTAATTAGGTAGCTTATTAACCAAGCACTCGATTACAACAAATTACCAGTTTGGTAAATAAAGAGAAAACATTTACTGATTCTTAAAATTGATCAACACCTAAGAGGTCAGACATTTCCAACTCCATTTCTGAATTTCATTTGGTGGGACTATCATCCAATGAAAAGAGTCGAGCAACCTAACGTTAGCCAACACATCATTGGGTGATAGACCAAGTCATGTTGTAGCTGACAGTGTGAAAATATTCAAGAGATTTTACCTAATTTTTTGGGAAAAAATTCAGCAACATATTAATTGACCTGTAGCTTCATAACCCGCCCGATGAGCGGGTTTGCTTCATATTATTAATTGACAAAATATAACTGGACGTAAGTAAATAATGAATAATGGCAAATAAGTTAAACAAAGAAAATTGAAATAAAAAAGACACTATATGTAAAAAAAAATGATAAGTGTGAAAACAAATTAATTACATGATAGTTATTCATATACGAAATAAAATTTCTTTGTATACAATGTTTTTTGTGTAGTTTGTATATTTGCCTTTTTTTTCACAACAAATAACCTTCAAACTTTTTTTCGTCTCGACTCTTGAAACAACACATAAAGTTGTTTCTGTGAGAATACCCAAGGGCTAATGACCAAACATAGTCCGTTAGGTGAAAAAATCATCGATTACAATGTAAAATGACTCTTTATTCTTATTGGTTTTTATTGTATACAATATAAGTGAGAAATGACAATGAAACGTGGTGTAAAAACATTTACTATTAAGAACTCCGTATCCACTTCACCACCTGTAGTAAACATTTAGGTTGATAACTATAAAAACAATTTTAGAATGAACTTATAGCTAATGAACACAAGACTCAGGTCCTTTGAACCGACCCATTCTAACACGTATTGTATGGCAATAATATCCATTATAAATTGCCATCCTTGGTTAACCATTATTTCATATTGGATATACACTTTTAAAATATAACCAATTTAAATGAACCAAGAAAAGTGTAAAAGTTATGATTCTTCATACATGAACTAAAGCAAACAACAATAAAGGTTGTAGCGTGATACATCATGTCTTCTTGACGTAAAAGAGACAGCATATTCATATGCCTATTTGTTTACTTGAGCACTGAGTTTGCAACATTATCACAGAACCATATATACCCCACCTTCGAATTTAACCTTTTGTACAGGAAAAAGGTAAACCATAATTAGCATGTTTGCCCAAGCCACCTTGATCGCATCAGTTGCATCTTCTCCCGTCACAACCATTGCTATATTAGATGCCGAATTGATCAAATGCAATGTGAAGGTGTTCCTCCGAGGAAGTGGTTTGGGAGAACCCGTTATAAAAGGTTTCCAGTCATGACCATAGCAATATAAGTCACTGCTCGTAGTCCTCTGCTGTTTTCTCGAGTTATACATTTTCTTTGATTGGATAGATTTTTGTCTTGGGAATTGGTACCTGAAATAATTTTAGAACAATGAGCAAGGTTTATATGTGGATGGTGTAAAGATAACCACCACAAGAAGGAAAACATAAAGTGACATCTCATTAGATGTGGGTGTTTGGGATCGCTTATATAAACTGCTCATGTTTTTTGAAATTATCATATAGATAGTTTGGCCTTCTATACTAATTCTCACTGGTCCATGGAACTTACAACATGGTCAAATATACCCCAACTGATAAGTGAATATGACATTTGACTAATGGTCAAACAATACCCGTAAATTGTACGTTGCATTCTTATATGTTACAGTTTCCATAGCATAGCCGGACAGTGTAAGTAAAAGAAATTGAATCAAACAGAAACATTAGTCATACCTGTCATCCAAGGGGATAGATACATGAGTATTTATCCTTGTTGTCAGTGACCATGAGATACCCCTTTTTCATTTTCTGCGGCAACTGAGCTATATCAAAAATTTACCCTTAGTGTTATGTTAATAAATATATACTTGAAGCAAATAACCTTGCATTGATAGAATTTTGGAGTAAGCTTCGAAAATCATAGGTTTGGCGCAGAGGCACCTTCAAAACATACACTTTGAAATCTTGGTGGTTTAATAAGAAGCTCATTAGCAAACTCACGAGTCCGTAATACAATTCATATATTATTTAAAAACAATTATTTCAATTTCCAGGTCTTTTGTTAATAAGATCTTTTACTTCTCGCCGTAAAAGCTGATTAATGGAACTACAATAAAATTTCCTCAAAGGGGTTAGGTTACTTCTCTAAAAAACTGGAAAGTACATGAGAGAGTATCATATTCAAAATCTAAAGTACATATAATCGTTCAACAAAATGTTATTATTATTTGTTGAAGTTTCCACGTACTTAACCTTTAGGACCTGCAAGAGGCGAGCGTAAATCCTGCGTTTATTGTTTAGATAGGCATGATCAGCCTTCTTTAGTTGCCGATGCTGCAAATGTCAAATACCAGTAAAGAAATTCTGGTTTACACTTCTAGTCTTCACAATCGTATCTAAAAACTCACAAGCCGTACAAACGTCAATTTTATTATGTCAACTTCAGCCCTTTTTTATTGACCTGCAACACAGGGGCATAAATGAATATAAGAAAACATTATGACACAAAAAAGAATGTCAAAAAGAACAAACGTACAACTAACCCATTTACAGATTGTAAAGCCTAAGATATAACTCATGCTTTTAACTTGAAGGCGACTATGCTCATTTCACTGATTATTAGATGTGCAGTGACTAACATACAACTCACTTTGCTTATTTTAGGGCCTAACATACAACTCATCCAAATTTGACTATGCTTTTATTTCACATCCAAATTACATTATGCCTAACATACAACTCACTTTTTGTATGTGCAGAAATTTGACTATGCCTAAAAGCACTGAAATTTGACTATGCCTAACATCCAAAGGCACTAAAATTTGACTGTGCTTAGTCATTGAAATTTAGGTCCAAAGTACAATGTAAATTTGACTATGCAAATCCAAACTAAAAGCATAGTCACCTTCAAGTTCTTAAAGCATAGCCACTGAAATTTGTATGTGCAGTGCCTAACATACAAATTGTAGATTTCTATGAGTTAGGCACTGAAATAAGCGTGCATGTTACACAGATGAGCTGGATGTGCAGACGTGTGTAAGTTACACAAATGAGCTGGATGAGTTGGTAGACAATTGTGACGCAAAAAATCATTAACAATATATATTGCTGATGCATAGAACTTCTCAAACCTTTTTAATCTATAACTTCAATATCATTTTAGTAATATAGTCTTTGTAATATATCGTGTTTTGAGAGCTCACCAGTTTGAGTGTCTCAAGACACGTTTCTCGTGAGAGCGAGTCCCTTTTCAGACGAACCAGACACCTCAACCTTCAAAAGAGCAGTAGAAGGGCATCCACTCTGTTTTAAGTAGGAAAGTTGCTTATATTTAGTATGGTTATCTAAATGGTACACTGTTACTCATAAATAGTTTAAAGGAACTATAATATTAACTATATAGATCTTATGAAGAATTGACCAATGATTAATTGCTTTACCTCAATGTAAGCGACTGCAACTTCTGAATGCTTCCCTTTAAAGGAGCCGTTAATGAATACTCGCATGACAATACCAAATACTTAATTAGTTCAAGTTAACAAATAAGTGAGTCTTAGTTTTAATATGAAATAACTAAATGGTTGTTTATTTGTTTGGTTGCATTTTTGCTGTTAAAAGAGGGTTAATTTGGTTGTGATGTTTTAGCAGTCAAAGATAGGTTGTTTGGTTACTATTTTGCTGTCAAAATGGGCTACTTGGTTAATGATTTGACTGTCAATACGGGGCAGTTTTGTTAATGGTTTTGGTTGTAAAAATGGGTTTTTCTATATTTGTCGAATAGTTGGCCCCCCACGCTTTTTAGTTTTGTTGATTGTTGCTTATCACACACAAAAAACACATTTTGAATCACCAGGTTATTAAAAAAAGTTTGTTTAAGACTTATTAACATTTAATAAGCAATCTCATAAACACTTTTTTTTATCATGCATTGCTGATTATTTTTTTTCATAAATGTTGCTGAATAAATCACACCTTTTATGATTATTAACATCATTTGTAAATAATAAAAACAATCTTATCATAAATGTTGCTGAATTAAAATCACATGAATGTACCTTAATATTATCTCGCAACCCAACGAATATCCATGAATCTTATTTGACTAAGGTCACACCTGCATCCCTGAGGATGATATTTCATACCTGCATAATGAAAATTCAGTATCAATATCTTATTTAGTCATTAGTCAATGCACATTTGTGAATTCGAATGTATCAGCTAAATACTACTCTAATACAAATACACAAACACTTAAAAGTGTTGCATTTTCTATAGGTTACTACTACCTTCATCAACCAATAAACATTAAATATACAAATGCAGCTTTCTCGTGTATACCTTTAGAAGTTGGGAGAAGGTTTCAGAGCAATGCTATAGGCGTTTTTCACATGCCAAAAGCTTGGCACCAGCATTGGGACCATCACCAATGTCAAAGACATGTGTGATCTATCCCATTGCCTTTGAAATTTCTTCAAGTTTGTAAATGATGGAATTAGCATCCCGAATATAAATATGTTTGTTTGGTCGTAAGATTTGATTCATCTCAAGCATGATGGTGGAAATATTACACCTGGTAGATATAAACATGCCCGTTTGGTCTTAAGATTCAATTCATCGCATGTGTAAGTAATAAAAAATAAAAGTAAGCAAAATGAAACATGGTCGATTTTACCTTTTTTGCTCAATGGAGCAGAGCCCAGCAGCATTCAATATGTCGTAAGTTCTAGGATATGTGTCAAATGGCTCACACCTGGAACTCAAGATAGACCTAGTAATCAGTTGGGGTTTGAAGAAGCTACTAAAACAAACCAACATACTTGTTCAGAAAATAAGCTTAAAAGAAGGCAAATATGAAGAAAAACAATTGTTCATACCAGTCATGTAGAACACCTATGAGCCCATGGTCATAGATTGGCAATGTATTGGCATCACTAACAGGAACAACGTTCATACCCCAACAATCAACCTCGTGATCATATACAGAAGGATAGTTTTTTCTCTATACTTGTATCGACTCGAGTAGGTTGACTTCGAGAAGTACTTTAATTGTGACTTAGAACTTCCCTCCATTGTTGTTCGTCTTTCCTACGTAAAAGTATGCAACAATCGAACACATGAGTTAGAATGTTATATTTATTAATCATGTATAATGATAATCAATTAACTGACTACTTACCCTCGATATTGTTCAACACTCACCCACCGCATATCGATGAAATGACGAGCCTTTTCCAGAATCTACATCAAGGGTTAGTATGAAAGAAAAATATCAATATTTTAACATCAAGCTGTAATTTACTAAAATATGTGGTTTTGTAACGGCATATTCAACATATTAGAGAGATGCAACAATGGTTCATATGAGACTGTGAAATAATTACGTTATTAGTTAACATCAAATATACTTATTACTGTATAAGCTAACAAATGATTACACCTGTTTTTGTTACTCTTTATATGTTAATAATCTTTGAATCAACATTAGGAAACCGCTTTAATTGATCCCTAAAACAATAATATTGATGGAAATCATTACAAATTGCAAAAAACAATTGACAATTCAGTACCTGGTGAAAATCATATGAGCTCATAATTCATGATACTGGATGCGTTCAGATGGATAGAGTAGAGGATTATCAAAGCTTCACAATAACTTCCCACTGAAATCACTGGCTTCGCTGAAAATCATTATTCAAGGTTTCATTCAAAATACCTGCTATAATTAAAGATTCAACTTGATCATTGGGAAACGATGATATTAGGGTTTTGATTTTGTTTCAGGGTTTTGGTTTACGTATAAATGGTTTAACTGCCTTATTTATTATGTGGATATCAATTAAACAATGTCATTATTGTTTTCAAATGTCTAACATAAAAATCTGTCTGTTCCACTGGTTAGAGCACTTGCTTGTGGAAGTGAAGACCAAGGTTCGAATCCAGCTTCATGCATTTTTGGACCAAATTAATTCCGAATTTTATTTGCTAAAACATTGCTTAGGTGGCCCCAATGTGATGACATGGCTGATAATGAATTACATGGCAATGACTGGGCAATGAGGTGGCATTTACGTATAACGCCTCCTGTTATATATATATATATATATATATATATATATATATATATATATAGAGAGAGAGAGAGAGGGAGGTTATTGTAAGATAGTGATTTAAAGTAGTTAGTGTAGGANCGGGTTTAGTGTGTACTTGCTGATTATTGCTATGGTCCATATGTGCTATTTACTTTAAACCTATAGACTCACCAGCGTTAGCTGACTTTTAGCATGTTTTTCAGGTGCTTAAAGTATGTTTATGTTGAAGGCAGTGCGTGGCAAGATCATAAGAATCTTAAGTGTTTTTACACAAGCATTACTCTGAAAACTTTGGGACAATCATGTAACTGGGCCTTATTTTACAAAACTTAAACTTATGTATTACATTTGACTTAATAATTATGTAATATATTTTAAACGGATTTCTACTCCGTTCTCTTTATCTTGTGTTGTGATTCCTATTTCGTAGCACCCCAAATGCTTGTATGCTTCCGCGATTCTCTATTTTTTGGGGTGTTACACCTCTCAACGATCTCAGCTCCTCCTCGACTCTCTCTAACCTCTGTCCTGCAGTCCGTGGAACAGGTGGTGGTGCATGAGGACCCTCCTGAGCTGGAGCAGCGGCCTGATCTCCCTGTCCCTGCTCATCCTGTCTATCGGAGTGAGTAGGTGAGGAAGGAGTACGGCGGCTCAGCAGTGCTCAGCTAGACACAAAGGTAATCAATGCACTAATATAAGGAAACCAAAGACATCAACATATAAACTTTAATCGATGGGAAAGCAATTTTAAGGCGGGCATTTGATTATTGCGTACTAACAAACTACCGGCCATCAATCCTGATGGATTCAAAGCTTACTATTACAATAAAACAAAACTACTTAATGAATTAAATACATGCAGGACCTTCTTACAGCTCTAAGATCTTCGTTTGGGGTGTGTCTTGTGTTGCTTGTTCGTCTGAATTCGTCTCCTTAGGGTTACGGTGCACACAAAATTTGTCTATGTCTTGGGGTATTTATAGTTTCTGTCTGAGGGTTCGATGCGGCGCATGTAATGATGAGATGTGGCGCATTGACTTAACTTCGCGTGGGGTCCAAGCTTATTATATTCTGGAATATTCGTACACCGCCTTTAGATGCGGCGTAACTTGAATCTTTATGCGGCGCATGTCCTTCAGTTGTCTTGGATTGTTTCTGGTGAAGTCTTGATAGTGATACGCCGTATGTTAATTGTGTGATGCGGCGTATCTGGAGTAGAACGAGCTTGATCTTCTTCTTTGACCAGAGTTTCATATGCGGCGCATGGTAGAATTCCATGCGGCGCATTCTTCAAAGTCAGGAAATGGTCTTCGAATTCATCTAAGTATGATATTGCGGCGTATCTGTTGAGTGAGATACGGCGCATCTTCTGGGTTTCAGTAGACTTTTGACATCTTGTTCGTTTTGCTCTGTAATTAGTCCAAAATCGCCAAGTTTCTCCTTTTACCTGTTTTTACCTGAGAATCACTAAAGTAAACATTAAAGCACCGATTCTCATACATAATAAGGTAAAACAAGTTAAATAAATAGGATAAATGATGCTAATAAAATGTACTTATTTGAGTTCATCAATCAGCTTTGGGTAAAGGAGCAGGATATCCATAAGACTGCTTTTCGAACACGCTATGGACACTATGAGTTTTTGGTTATCTTGCTTGATTTATTCCTAGTCAAGGGAATAAAATTCTTTTGGCTCAATTCTGGGTTCCCAATCGACTTGTGGTATTTTGTATCTTCCTTTATGCTTTTCTTCATCATCTTAAACGTACAAAAATATAACATGCATCATATTCGAGATATAACAACTAAAACAATTCGAAAACCCTAAAAACATGGAAAATGATAATCGGCCTTAATATAATTTTCTTGGTCTCGTTTTTATTTTTGTGATACTTGTACATGTTTATATGACTCTAATAAAATAGATTGATAATTATTTGAAGCTTGGAAATCGTTGTATGAATTGTTATATTTTAGCCGATTGAAAATAAAATAAAAAGGGGGTCGAATTGCATGAAATATTAGGGTTCTTTGTTTTTGTTGGTTCATTTATGATGTAATTGATTGAAAATAAATGATATGAGGTTTTGGAAAAATTAGGGTTAAAGGTTTGTAATTAAAAATGATACCAATTGTATTTTTATTAATCTATAAGGGTATGTTTTGTAATTATTGTAACTTGTTGGCTATTTTTGTAAATGATATAAGACCAGGGGCTGTTAGTATAAAATGTGTAAAAGGACTAAAAATGGTCGTTTTGTAAATTAGGGGATTAAAATATAATTGTTATTAATTAATTAGTTTGAATTATAAATAATTATAAAATGAGGGTTTGTTGCATAAATATTGAAGATAAAGGTATATCTCGTATATAATATAATTGTGGGCTAAAAGTAAAATTTGATAATTAAAAGGGTTTATTTTTAATTTATATAATTAAAAAGGTATAATTTGTATTTATTTTATATTGAGGGACTAAACTTGTAAATTGTGAAAGTGAATGGTTATTTATGTAATTTTGCTCATTTCAAATTAAATAAAATAAAGGGACCAAAATTGTAATTTTGTGATACTTGGTGGACTTATGTGGTTATTTGGTTAATTATATGATTTACATGTTAATTAGATAACTTAAAGGGTTAAATTGTAAATATGATAACTAGAAGGACTAAAATTGTAAATATGGATGTGACATGTGTAATTCGACCTAAATATGATGTAGGGGCTGTTGGTGACATTTTTCTATAGTTGTGGTGTTTATGTGATAATTATATTAGTTGAGGGCTTAAATGTGTAAATGAGATAATTAAGGGATTTAAAATGGTAACTTTGTAAACTTAAGGGTGTGAAGTGTAATATTTGCGTATTTGACTTTCTTGACTTAAGTTGATGTGTTATAATGTGAATGTGATCAATGGTGACCCTAAACTTGTGAAATTGACACTTTTAACCCTAAAACATGTTCGGTGACCTAACGAAACCCTAATCTCAGAAAATGTCTATAAAAGGAAATCCGTAATACACGAGGCTATGAAACTTGATAATATGTTAAAACTAACTTATAAGAATATGTTAATATGTGGAAACTTGCTAATTTTGGAAATCTGCTAATTATGGAAACCTGTCATTTTTGGAAAGTACTATTTATGGAAACCTTCTAAAATCGGAAACTTTCTAAATAAGGAAACTTACTAAAAATAGAAAGTCTTCTAAAATGCTTAAACTACTTAAAGTGGGAAGTTACTAAATATGGAAAGTTACCTAAAATAGAAAGCTGCTAAAAATGGAAAGTTAACTAAAATAAGTAACTTAGGTAATTTGAACTCGTCGTAATTCGTATACACTTGCTTCTAGGTACGGTGAAGCGGGAGTGATCCATCTACACTTGTTTGGGTTCTAGCTTTGTGATTGTTTCGGCAAGGTACATATATTCCGCACTCTTTCGACAAGAGTACAACTTCTTTCTCTCTCATGACTTTTCTCTCTCTCCTTTGATATTGATCCCTGATATTGACCCTTTGATATTGAACCCTTGATATTGATCCTTGATATTGACCCTTTGATATTGAACCTTTGATATTGACCCTTTTTATATTGAATCTTTGATATTGAACCTTTGATATTGGACCTTGATTACATGACCCTTCAGTATTTACCCAGGTATTACTTGTTGTGGAGTAGCCACAACCATAGCATTGATGCACCAATGTTATGTACTCTAGTGGGGCTGGAGAGATGTCCCCCACCGTCCCTGATTTTGTTATCGACTACTGCTATGTTTATGATTGGCCTGCAGGGGCGTATGGATGCATCCTAGATTTGATTGATTGATTGATTGATTGATGGTTTGATTGCGACTATTATATTGACTACAGGATTATATATTGCATTGTTTGGTGACTGGGTATGCGTGCATTGCAACCCCTCACATATTGGGAGCTAGCTACTCCATATTGGGTTACTATTATATTGTATTGTTTATTGATTGATTGGGCCTGGGGTAAATTACTGAATCCACTTTTCGTATACTTTATACCTAAACTTTGATGTCCTTTTGATACTATTGACACCACATGTATTCTATCTTCATATTCCTTGATTTATTCCTAACTCTAAGGTATTGCTTTGTTATTTGTTGATATCTGTTCACTGAGCTTTTTATGCTCAACCGCTTTTCTTTTCCATGCGGCAGGTACTTAAGCTAGGAGCGGGGTTAGCTTTGGGGATGAGAGAGTGTGGACCTACCCTAGATCTTTATTTTGAATAATGGACTTTGTTTTATTTATCGTATTTCCGGATTTTTGGACATTGTAATCGTACTTTCCTTTGTTTGGTTTGGGGACACTTGGATGTTGTTTAGTTCCCCTTTTGATACTCTTTTGATGTTTTATTTAAGACTTATGCTGTTTGGATTGGACTTGTGTGTATCTGATGTGAAACCATATTGTAATGTTTCTACCCTTGCCGGGTTGGGGCGTTACAGTGCAACATCAGAGAAGGGTGGGGATTCATGAGGTATCAAACAAGAGGTTCTCAAACTTCTTGATGCCGGCTTGATTTACCCCATCTCTGATAGTCCTTGGGTTAGTCCCATTCACTGTGTTCCAAAAAAAGGTGGCATAACTGTTGTCATAAATGATGAAAACGAGTTGATTCCAACTCGATTGGTTACGGGATGGCGTGTGTGCATTGACTATCGTAAGTTAAATGACGCCACCCGTAAAGACCACTTTCCTCTACCCTTCATGGACCAAATGCTTGAGAGATTAAAGGGAAACGAGTACTATTGTTTCCTTGATGGTTTCTCGGGTTACTTTCAGATTCCCATTGATCCACAAAAGACCACATTCACATGCCCTTATGGAACCTTTGCTTATAAACATATGCCTTTTGGCTTATGTAATGCTCTTGGCACGTTCCAGAGGTGTATGATGGCCATATTCCACGACATGATCGGGAAAACAATGGAGGTCTTTATGGATGACTTTTCGGTCATTGGAGATTCTTTCAAAACATGTCTCTCCCATTTAGAAAACATGCTGTAAAGGTGTAAAGACACCAATCTTTGTCTAAATTGGGAGAAGAGTCATTTTATGGTCAAAGAAGGCATTGTCCTAGGCCATAAGATATCAAAGAACGGGATTGAGGTTGACAGAGCTAAGGTTGATGTCATTGCTAAATTACCTCATCCCACTACCGTCAAAGGTATTAGGAGTTTTTTAGGTCATGCCGGATTCTATCGTAGATTCATACAAGATTTTTCTAAAATCTCCCGGCCAATGACCCATCTTCTTGAAAAGGATACTCCTTTTATCTTCTCACCTGAGTGCATTGAAGCTTTTGAAACATTAAAGAAAAAGCTTACTGAGGCACCCATTCTAGTTGCCCCCGACTGGGATTTTCCCTTTGAACTCATGTGCGATGCAAGTGATTTTGCTATCGGTACAGTCCTGGGGCAACGAAAAACTAAACACTTTCAGCCTATCCACTACGCAAGCAAAACTATGACTGAAGCTCAAACTCATTACACCACAACGGAAAAAGAATTATTAGCCGTGGTGTATGCATTTGAGAAGTTTCGGCCTTACTTGATATTGACTAAATGCGTAGTGTATACGGATCACTCGGCTCTAAAATATCTCTTTGCAAAACAAGATGCAAAGCCGAGATTGCTCCGTTGGGTTCTCCTCCTACAAGAATTTGATATCATTATACGTGATAAAAAAAGGAGCTGAGAACCTAGCTGATGATCATCTGTCCCGATTAGAAAACCCTCACCAAGATGTTTTCGAGAAAAAGGAAATTAATGAAACATTTCCTCTCGAGACACTCAATGCGGTTGCTTTTCGTGGAGATTCTACTACCCCATGGTTTGCTGGCTTCACAAATTACCACGCGGGTAACTTTGTTGGGAAATGGATGTCGACCCAACAGAAGAATAACTTCTTTAAGGATGTTAAACATTACTTCTTGGACGACCCCTACTTGTTCAAAATCTATGTGGATCAAGTCATCCGGTGGTGTGTATATGATCAAGAAGTCGTTGATATTCTCAAGGCTTGCCATGCTGGACCTACTGGGGGACATCATAGTCCCAACTACACCGCCAAAAAGGTGTTTGATTCCGGATTCTATTAGCCCACAATCTATAAAGATGCCCATGAGTTAATCAAAACCTGTGACGCTTGTCAACGTCACGGGAATATTTCTCAAAAGAATGAAATGCCACAAAATGCCATTCAAATTTGTGAAATCTTTGATGTATGAGGCATTGACTTTATGGGGCCATTCCCATCATCTCGAGGAAACAAATATATACTCGTGGCTGTTGACTACTTGTCAAAATGGGTTGAAGCGAAAGCATTAACCACCAATGATGCCCGAGTTGTTGTGAAGTTTTTGAAATCTCTTTTTGCTCGATTTGGAACTCCACGTGCTATAATCAGTGATCGTGGTACGCACTTTTGCAATGACAAATTTGATAAAGTCATGCAAAAGTATGGTGTAACTCACCATCTTTCTACCGCGTATCACCCACAAACAAGTGGACAAGTAGAAGTTTCAAACTGTGGTATTAAAAGGATACTAGAAAGTACCGTAGGTGAAAACCGTGCATCTTGGTCGGACAAATTAGATGATGCACTTTGGGCCTTCCGTACAGCTTACAAAACACCCATCGGGTGTACACCTTACAAGCTTGTGTACGGAAAGGCATGTCATCTTCCGATCGAACTTGAGCACAAAGCCTATCGGGCCTTGAAGCATGCAAACTTTGACCTCCCAACTGCGGGTGATCACCGTAAAGTTCAAATGAATGAATTAAATGAACTACGTGATCAGGCCTACGAAAACTCTTTGATCTACAAACAAAAGACAAAGAAGATTCATGACTCAAAAATAAAAAACCGCCTTTTCAACGTTGGTGATCGAGTCCTTCTTTTCAATTCAAGATTAAAGATCTTCTCGGGTAAACTCAAAACCCGTTGGACTGGACTATTCACTATTACAAAAGTTTATCCATATGGTACCGTTGAGTTATCTCAAAATGACGGTCCAAATTTCAAAGTGAACGGTCATCGGTTGAAGCACTACTTTGGAGAGGACATACCACCCATGGTTGTCCCGGATCTCCAAACCTTCCCCATGAACCAATGAATTCGGGGTCGAGTCAAGCTAGTGACTCGGTAAACAAAAACATTAGCACAACATGGGTTTTCACCCATGTCTCTGACTTCTTTCTATTTTCTAGCACCTAAGTGTGGGGGAGTTGCTTCTGCTGTTGTTTTCCATGTTGTTTTTACTTATGTTTTCAGGTTTCCCTTGGATTGTGAAGATTGTCGCGCCTGTTTTCAATCCAGCCGCCCAATATCCTATCCTTTTGCTAACGATTATCTTTTTTTTTTTTTGGGTAAAAGGGTTAATTCACCCTGGCAAAATATATTACACCAAAAACATTGAAGTACAATGGATGAGGGTGTATCCCTCATCTCAGTCCCTTAGGACACTTACAGACTCGATATATAAGAATGAAACACCATTCCTATAACTTACAATAAAAATAACCTACCAATAATGACAAGTACATAATATTTGACTACTCCAGTAGTGATGGCTATTGGTAAAGAGACATCAAAACCATTATTTTCAATGATTCACCTCTCACAGGAGTTAACACACCTGGAAGTGATGAGAATAGTATGTAACGAATATGTTTTGATGTACATTTGGTCATTTGTTGCTGCAAAGATATGGTGCTATTCATGGATTATGGATACTTGGTTTTTTGCTGTTGCTGGTTGGAAGTGTGACGTTCACAGGATTCAAGATTCATCTTGGTTTTATTCCTAGTTAGTTCTTGTGATATTTAGCTAGGTTTGGTGTGCTTTTGGCCTGTCATTAGCACAAGATTTTTAGTTTGTAGTGGTTGTTCAAGCGTTGCTTGAGGTTAATGTGGCATGTCTGCCACATTCCATTGTACTTAAACATTTGTTTGTGATTAATATATTTTGCCTGGGTGAATCCCTTTTACCCAAAAAACAAAATAATTCAATCCAATCTTCAAAGTCAATCGTAATATGAAACTTCTATCACAAAACCAGCAGCATAAAGAATCCAACACATGTAAGTGAAAGAAGGATAGTTTTTGAACAAGAATACCATCAAACTTGACTTACCTCTCTCTAAAACCCACTTTAATCCTATGAACGTCAATAGTGGCACAAACACACGACCAGGATAGCGTAGATATCCACACACAGACTCAAATCACGATCAGCATCACACGCACCAGTATGACAAAACCATAAACCCTTGCCAAGGTTAACATTCAGTAAAACAACCAGATCCGTAATCACCAACAAGAACAATATATGAAACCCTAAAAATTAGGGATTCGTTCACAATAAGCGCCTCACCAACCCAAATAACGAACCATGTTTAATGAAATCGATCTATATAAAACAAATCGACTGGAATATGATACAGAACATGCCACGTTTATAAGCAAGAAGATCATATAAGATAAACCCATGAAGAATAACGATCACATTACATACCATAAAAGAGAAATCGAAACCCTAAAGTGTTTCATAATCATGATCGCACATAACACCACAACCAACATATGGATCAACCAGAAACATGTACATACGAACCATGTTAATCCACACATCACCCTCTGATCGCATAAGATATAAACATGAAACCCAAAGGATCGACCAAATCATAACCCTAAAAAACGATTTATAAGTAATCGCTAAGGGTAAAGAACCCTCAAATCGATTGAAAAATATGCCAAGAAATCGTTTAGGGTCAATAAATAATATCAATAACCCAAATCCCTATGAAAGTCGATTATAGAACCGACTTAGAAAAAAGTAATGCGTTTAAGGTTTTATTGATGGATAGACAGCGATTAGGGACGATTTGTAGGATAAACAAAAGATTAAACCAGCCCTCCACCCTTGCAAATCAGATTCTATATTGTTAAATCATTAATCCCAGCAAAGATTAAAGAAAAAACATAAAAGATTGGACGAATTAAGGCCAGATTTGCAAGAGTGGGAGAGGAGGCTGGAAATCGCCCCTTTTTTTAGGAGAGAATCGTTAGGGTTTATGAGGGCAAAAAAAAAAACTTTCGTTTAGATTTGTTCTAACGATTGTCTAGGGATAACTTATAATCCTTTTTGTGAAAAAAAAAATTTCCTTCGTACACTTAGCTAGTAATGTTATCTTTTTACGTTCAAAGAGTCGGCATAATAGCCGGGACTTTAAATATTGAGGACAATATTCAATTCTAAGTGTGGGGGGGGGGAATTCTGGCGAGTTTGATCACATATGTACCTTCTAGTGCCCTAGTACCCCCGTTTTTGGCTAAATTTTAAAAAATTTTCAATAAAAAGAAGTGCTTTGCACACAAAAAAATGATAAAAAATGATAAAAAAAAAATAGAATAAGTGTGTAGTCTTGATTAGGCTAGAACAAGGGGAATCCTGACTCTGCCAGAGTGTTGATCTGGCTGCTTCCTTAACTATTAGGCTAAGTTTTTACGATTTGTGCAAATAAAAATGCTAAACGTAGAGTATTTGGTTCTCTTTAGAGCTTATATTAGTAATTTATGGCTTTTTCTCCCAGTAGCTCTTAATCTGATCTTAATACGTGCTGTTTTCAAACTTTTGACCATCGAAATTGTTTTGTTATGTAACAAGTTTTTATGCAAAGTTAATATAGAATACTAGTTCAAATTTTTATTTAAATTTGGAACAAGCATACTTTCCGGAAAACTTAATAAAATTGCAAAATGAAGCAAGTAAAATTGCTGAATGATGTAAAATGTGAAAAGTTAAGTATGTTATGTTATATAAAAAAAATATAAAAAAATAAAAATAAAAAAAATGAAAAAATGAGAAAATTGTAAATATAAAAAGATGTGTTGAATAAAATTAAAATGTATAAATAAATGAAAATTGCTTTTTCTTAAATCTAAATCGAAGGTTGAACTAGTATTCGTTGATTTGTTTAAAGATTAGCGGTAATTTAGAGATTGTTGATTTCGAAAGACCCCGAAAGCTCCGATACTATTCTCAAGGGTGTAAAAACCTAGCCTCCTAAGCTTCGGCTAAAAGGACAAGCTGAGAAGAAAGTCGCCGCATGGAGTGATCTCATCTTTGCGTCTTTAATCTCTAAATGATCGTTGTTGTTATCTGTTTATTTTTAATTTTTAACTTGTCGAGGAATATCAAAAATCTTTGAATCAAAATCCCGCCAATTCCGGTACTATTCTCTGTGAGGTGTCAAAAGCCTGGTCACCTAAAACCAACTGGTTTGGGATGTGCCGAGAAGAAAGCCGTTACATGGAAAAGGCCATTTTTTATTCTTAAATTGCTGAGGTTCCCGATGGGTTAGGATTGGACTTAAGCAAATAACAACCGTAATGAGTGTGGATTTTTGTGGTCAAACTTTTGACAATAAGCACACACGCCTAAACTTTATAAATTGCGGGAGTAAAAAGTTAAGACTTGTCTTACATAGATTATTAGTATAAGTATTGTTAGCATTTTACAACAACATTTGCACAAGGGTTTTCAAACTTAGTTGGGAGTATTAAAAAGAGGATGATGATTAAAATTCCCTGGAGACACCCAGTTTGTGTGAATCCCGTTCCATAATGCCATTTTTGTTAATCAAGCATGTTGTATATATTTCTGTTCTTATTTAAGTATCCTGTATTTAATAAAAGCCAAAATAGGATGATCTTGGTAACTTGGTATCCTTTCATTACTTCATATGATTGGATTGCTAGGGACTAGCAATAGTTTAGTGTGGGGGATTGATGAGTGTCTAAATACTCATCATTTTATACCCATTTAAACTGTAAAAATAGCTGAAAACACACAGATATGTCATATAATACTGCAAATATCCTTGGATTGTGTTTTTATATGTTTCAGGTACAAAAGGATTGAAAACAGATGAAAAATGAGCAAAGTTTACATAATTGGCAGAATCAGTCCCTCAACTTTCAAGAATCATCAGAAATGGTCCCTGGAAGATTTATTTGGAAGAAAAGTCAACAACAGTCCCCCAGGAATCAAGGAATGACAATTTCTACCCTTGGATTGCAAATTTCACCAATTGACAAGAAAGGCCCCTCAAGTTTCAAAATTGGCAAATATGGTCCGTGAGTGTTTAAATTTGGAAATTATACATCAAAGGGCCTTATATACTTGAAACTTGGCAAGATTGGTCCTCATGATAACTTTGGGAAAGTTGCATCTCAGGCCCCTCAATTTTCAGCAAGTTACATAATTGGTCCTTATGGTTATATAAAACAAACGGACCCCTATTTACTATATAACCCAAATAAAAAAAAACCCAACACCCCAACCCTTTTTTCCAAGCCCACTCCCTAAGGCACAAAACAAACCCACCCCGTTATATATTTAACTGGTTTTAACCCCAGTTAAACTCCCAAACCACCATCACTGTTCACCCCCTTCCCTCCCACACTGCAAACGCAAAACCAGGTGGTTTTGCCACCTGTCCACCACCACCTGTCCTCCCACCTGGCTACTCTACACTCCAACTCATCTCCTCCACCAACACAACATAATTGTAGAACCGTAGAGGGGGTGAATACGGTTTCTTAGGCTTTTTGGAACGTTTAAAAACTTTAAGCGAAGAAGAAACAAGTGGTCTAGACAATAACAACCACTAACACAATCCAAAGTATATAAAGCGAGTAAAGAGACACCACGATATATACTGGTTCGGGATGGGGGGTTTATACCATCCGTACATCCAGTTGCGAATCCACGACACGATACTATTCCACTAGTATAATCCTTTCGGTGGACTACAAACCGTTACAATTCACTCCACCGATATTCACCAATATCGATGCTCACAAAAAAGGAGTTACTCACCAACGGTATTCTGCCCTCGGAAACCACCCAAAAGAACCTCGTGACTCGACTTCACCTAAGGGTCACCAAGACCACTACCAAGACTTCCCACCGGAAGTGTCAAACCCCAACTAGATCCCCAATGATCTAGGCTTGGTCACCAAGACACAAGACTTCCCTTACAAACAATTGAATGATAGAATGAATGTTTGTTCAACCAAGTCCTAACCTAACCTAGAGACTCGATTGTAATAGAAAGGGTATAAGAAGAAGACCCTCGACATAATCACAAGAGTGGATTAGGCTCTTGTGATTCTTCCCTTGCAAGGAGATGTGTTCTTTCAAAGATGTTAGTGTGTTTAACTAAGAACACAAGAGAGAATAGAGAGATTAGAGAGAAAGAATGTAGAGAGAAAGAATAATGGCAAGGGGTGAGGAATACAAGAGGCAAGGCATGGTATTTATAGGCAAAAACCCAACTTGGGAAAATTTTACCGAGCCCGGTGCACGATACCCCTAGTACACCCCTCCGAGCCTATCTTTTCATTTCGACCTTTGATCATCTTACTCAAAGTGAGAATTTGTTACACCCCACTTAAATGTACACCCAAATTGCCTTAGCCTACCTTGTATGCACTCACCTTTAGTGCATTATTGTGACAACATTTGTTAAACCCCTTGTTAATTATCTAATCGATTACATGGTTGCTAAGTCGAGTCATATCCTTGTACATATTGTTTTGGGACGATTGGGACTCATGGGTAAAGTACTAGTGTAATGGAGTAATGGGGAAGAACAACATTATTACCTCCATATGTGCTAAATATTTTAAAAGTACTCCAAGTTTTTCAATTATATTAATTCGAGTCATTAGAATAGTTAATTGTAAAGTTATGTAAAAGTTCAAGTGTAAGGGGAGAACCGAGGCCCCTATGATGTATTATTTTGGATGGTAGGGCAAGAATGTATGCAAATTAAAAAAAAATCAAAAAATCAAGAAAAATACAAAAAAATCAGAAAAAGAAAAGTAGAAAAAACATACGGACTACCATCCCGTTCCTTTTATGTTTCTTTTAAGTTTTTGTTATTTTGTTTTTAGCTTAAGATTGAGTCGAGTCTTGGCTTAGCAACATTGTATAGTGCATGTAGTTGATCATGATAATTAACTCGCCACCATTAAAATACCCTTTATTCCAACCAAACCATGTTTATCATATCCCTACACCTTACGTTACAACCCTTTTGAAAGCCCTCTTTGATAGTTTATCTTAGGTGCTTACGCCTAGTGGAGGAGTAATTGATCCTCTCCCAAGCCTATGGTAATCTATTTGCTATGACAGGTAGTGAGAGATATTTTCCGTTTTTTAAATACTCTATATATTCTATGACACTTGAGAGATGAGAGTATCCAAACACTATTTGTGAGGTGCTAGTGTATGATTTCCGTGCTTATTATGATTAGGGTCGAATAACTATTTGTTGTAATTACTTTTATATTTGTGTTAAATAACCCCTAACTCATATTTTGATTGGAATAAAAGCTCATTTGCTTGAGGACAAGCAAATCCCAAGTGTAAGGGTATTTGATGAGACGAAAAGTGTACCCGTTTTAAGGGGTCATTTAAGCCCTAATTCAAGTAAATGTGATCAAATATTGCCCTAAATCGTTCCTTTTGTCATTTTAGGTACTTTTGAGAAGAATTCTGGAAAACATGCAAATTTGGACGTTTTTGGAGCATAAAAGTGAAGAAAACGACAAAGTCTCAAAAGAAGCTGGAAAACCTTCCTGACGGCGTCAGAGTCACAAGGTGACGCCGTCAGCCAACGTTGACAAAGGAGTAGAATCAAATTACACTAGACGCCCTATGAAGAAAACAAGATGTTTACACCTGACGGCGTCAGTTGTTAGGGGAAGTAGGCCGTCAGGTATAATGCTAAAGAGTGACGGCCCAGAGCTAATTTACAAGTGACGGCGTCAGAAGTAGATCTAGGCCATCCGAGAACCCTAATGGCGGCGAGCTAACGGCGTCAGAACCCATAACCTGACGCCGTCAGAATGTAAAATCTATATATACTTTTCTATTTTTCATTCATTAGTGTGGAACTTTTGGTGCAAGTTTGGGAAAAACCCTAGAGACGAATTTGGCTGTGTTTTCAAGGGTTTTTCACCTTTGAATCCTTCATGTTCAATTAAGGATAAGTCCTCACTTAAATTAATCAATATGTCTATGTGTTGGTTAATTACATCTTATGCTTGTCTTTCAATTAACATGCTAGGCTAGATTTTTCTTGTGTTTGCTTAGATCTAATGAAACCTAACTATTAATTATTGGTTGATTGGTGTGTTATTACTTATCTTGGATGAATGTTTCATCAATGTTAGGCTTAAGAAAACTGGCTAAACTCCTATATGGTAACATCACATGCTCACTTGTTCTTTTCCTGCTGTTTCTCTAAGATTATTTGGTACAATCTTAAGATTCTGTGTAAACTTGATAATGTTTCATGTATTTGGGCTGAGATCGTTTTTGGTATTTCTATTAGAACTGCTAATAACTCTCTTTGGAGTGTTATTCAGCGGTTCGTTTTTGGGGCAGCGGTTTATTATATTTGGCAAGAGCGCAATCTCAGATTATTCCAAAAGAAATTTGGAAGTGAGGAGGCTGTTTTCAAGATTATTATTGATATTGTTAGGCATAAGTTGTTAAGTTTAAGGATTAAACGTTCAGTGGAATCTGTTAAGGCTGCGGATATTTGGAAAATTCCTTTGATGAGTAGTAAAGGTGAGATCAATAGGAACCAGAATTGTGATGATAATGGTGTTAAGTAGATGGCTGAGGTGGACTAGTCTGCACATGCTTATATTTAGTGGTATGCAGAGTTTGTGGTTGCTGATCTACGTTTAGGCTCACTTTTTGATTATGTTCTGGTATGTTTCCCTTAACACTTTTTGCATTGATTATTCTTCTGATGAGTTTTATTTCAGACCAGTTGGGCTTTGTTTGAACTGGGCTTGCTGGTTATGTTCTGGTACGGGTTTATGGAGATGCAATTTTGTTTTTGAAAGAGGTGAAGGTATGTATTGCAATTTGCTATGCATTACAGAAGGACGGGTAGCTTCCTGCGCTGGCCATCAGTTGGTTGTTTGGGTGTTGAGATGGCTATGCACTACAGGAACCGACTCGAACTTCTGCGCTGGCATCTTGTTTTGGTTTAAACGGTTTCAAATGAATTTAATGAGTAATGAAACTGTTTGTGGTATTGGGTTTAGTTTGCTATCTAAGTTCTGTATTAGCTGGTGTGTGGATCCCTTTGTTCATTGGTTGGAGTGTAGGGTGATCAGTGTTATGAGGAATTGTTCTTCACTTATATGCATTTTTTGGTTCTCTAATGCTGTTTTACCTTGTACTCTTTTTCCTTGCTCAAAGTTTTCCCACAGGGTTTTTATTTGGCAAGGTTTTTTAACGAGACAAGGTTCTTGGATGATTGATGTCTTTGAAGATTCATCCTTTCCCAGATCTGGTGTTGATATTATGCAGGCCTGGACTATTTCATTGAATGCTATCTGATGCTGCTTCTGCTGTATTGGTGATGTTATCTGTTGGTTACTATCTGAATGAGTTATGCTGGATTTATATTGTCTACTTTAGATACTGCTTCTCCCCTGCCTTTAAGCTTAGTATTTATGCTTTCTATGGGCCATATGTGTATGGTGATGTTTGGAACTCCATTGGTTGGTCCCTTTGGAATCCTCCATGTATTCAGAGTACATATGTGGTTCTAGATCAAGCTATCTTTGTATTAAGTTTGAAGGTCAGGGGGTTGTATTGGTTTTTTTTGGGTATGAACTTATGTTATGGTTATTAGTATTATTGTCATTCTACCTATTTTTTATCTGTATGGTGTCCAGCGTGATGGTTTTTTTGTTCCAGGCAAGGGAACTTGAGCTGGGTATGTCCTTTCTTTTATCTTCTTTGTGCTATCTCAGTGTACATGCACTTTACAACACAATATAAAGAATGACAAAACATTTACGTTATATATGATTTTCGGAGACCCCATTTCCCTAAGTCGTTTTTTCTCTATTCGATCCTTTATCTCTTGTTTCCTGATCCTTCTTGATTTAGTGGATTAAACGATTCTTGTTTAATCATGTTAATTAACTGGTTTGTGTGGTGATGTAATCTTTGAATTTTTAATTGGGTCGAAATTAGGTTGTAGATAAAAAACGATTTGTATGTGTGTTTTGTATAACCCTTCCACATCGTTTTTCTGTGTGGGAGTGGTTAAGAAAAAATCGTTTCCTGGTTGGTTCGCCAGGAACAGTACTGAAAGCCTTCTCTATCGTTGTGGTGTTATTTCATAAAGGTTCTCGGTAAACCAACCAAGATATCGTATTGCGAATCGTTTCAATTGGCATTTAGGGATTAATTCTTTTGCTTGAATTGTACCCTCGTCTTTAGGATTGCTTTGAAAGATTTTATTTCTTTCTCATCCCTAAATCGAGTTCTCTTACCCTTAATTCGAGGGATTGTTGGGATTTTTTCCTTAATTCGCTGGTTAGGGGGTTCTTTTTGTACCGACTTTGTTTATATGCTATATCATTAATCGTCTTAGTTTTTTCCGATATTGCTCAAACGACTTAATCATTTCCTATTATTGGTTTTTGCCTTTCCTAAATCGATAGTTGGGGTTTATTGGAACGATCTTGTCAATTCTCAAAAATATATAATTCTCCAATCATGTTCCTTAAATTAAGTTATTATCTTATTTATTACGTTGGTTTTGGCTTTTTGTTTGGGCGCTTGGAGCTTACGATTATAAAACCTTTGTTTATTACACTTCTCCTTACTTCTTTAGTGTGGTCTTTATGCCTAGAAAAGTTATTGGCTGGTACGTCATTGGGTTGTTCATGTGTAAAGTTCCATTCGGCTGTATGTGGGTTGATGGACGTGGGTTTAATATTTGCGAAAAGAGTTGGAAGGTCCATTATTGGATTTAGGGTTTGTGGAAACCCTAATTATATAAACGACCTGCAATATTAGAAATCTTTATGTTGCATATGGTAACGTGATGTTAGGTAGATGAGTTGTCACAGTGCAAATTTGAACCATCTGACAATGTTTGCTGAATCTTACTGGTTTCTTTGGGGTTTCGTATTTGCTGGAAGTCCTTGTGTTAGTCTATGGTAGAATTTGTATTACTCCATTCGTATTAGCTACTCTTATCTTTTTTGTCAATTGGGCAGCCTTAAGAATGGTATTTAAGCAAAATTCTTGTCATAGTGTTTGGTCTGGTTTTTCAAGACTGCTTTCATGATTTGCTTGTCATATTATTTAAAGATACCCTTATCCTACTTATCGATTTTCTTCTAGAGTAAAAGTCGACACCTAATCCCTTACATCCCTTATATTTCGTTTTTTCTTCTTATATGACCGGTTACCGGATTTAATTCGTCCCTTATTCCCTTTGTTCTTAATCATTTCTAACCTCTGTTCTTGGGATTAGAATTACTATAACTTTAGTGTCATTGATTCAAAATTGGCAGGTTTGAGACTCCCGGATGTAAGCGCTAGTCTTTAATTGGAAACCCTTGTATGGA
>LBNU01027758.1:20319-32821 GCA_014162995.1 Artemisia annua | reverse complement strand
TCACAGTGTGACCGTTCAAAAACGACCATGTGTGACGAAAGGTCATTTTTAGCCTAGTGTTTGTATTCGGGCCCTAAGTTCAGACAATCCTTATAGAAACCGAAAATCCTTTTCATGACATAGTCTACTCCCCTACGTCTATCGTCATCATTCCTATAGTAAACCGCTTGTTTGAGCTCCTTCTCAACGTTTGACAAGTGTTGGTATTGCTCTATCTTATACGGCATTTGGTAGTTCACCTCATCGGTCTCATCCTTAAATGTGACTATCCCTAAGGAAGGTTCATGAGTCATTCTAGAGACCTCGATAAATGGCTTGCCTAAAACTACTTGGGTCAAACTTGCGTCTACTATTGGGCGTATATCTTCTATAATCACAAAGTCAGTGACATAGGTAAAATTCCCTACATAAACCGGTAGTCCCTTAACTCTTCCTGTGAAATTATTAATCCATCCCTTATCAGGGAACACTCTGTACCCTAGTTGACTTTTCATTATTAAGTTGTATTGGGCTCTAGTCATGATGTTGATGGGTGATCTAGAGTCGATGTAAGCTTTCCATATATGCAAATGTCCGATGTTGCATGGTATATTGAGATTAGAAGGATCGCCCACTTTGATGATCGGGTTACCTAGGAGGTATGAGTTCTCGGAGTCATTGAATAAGTTCTTATGATATGCTCGCTCCTCCCTAGTTGGTAACTTATTGAAGAAGTCTTCCTCTTCTACTACTTCTTCTATCTTCCTATCATCCTCTATTTCCTTAACATCATCCTTTGATTCGTTATCATTCTCACTCCTATCAATTGGTCTAATGGTCACAACGTTGACGAAGTGGACATGTTTGGATGAAGAAGGGTCTTTGACTTGGGGTCCGCTATTAGTGTTCCTAGCGTCTTTATGTGGAGGTGATAGCACTTGGTTGTTGAGAGCCTTCAACAAGTTGTCAATTTTGTTGGTCATCTCTACTTGTTGTTGATTAAATTCGGATGTGAATTTAGCTATACGAGCTTCTTGAGATGCCATAAAATTTGACATCAATCCTTCAAAATTGTTGGTACTACCATAGTTGTTGGAAGGATTGTTGTTGAAGGTACGGTTTGAGGAGTTACCGTTGGGTTGAAACCGGTTAGGTGGGTTGGAAGAATTGTTTTGGGGTGCGTTTTGGTTTGGCTTCCACCTAAGGTTGGGGTGATTTTTCCATGAGGGGTTGTATGAATCTCCGTAGGGGTTTGGCTCGGGTTTGAAAGTGTACCACTTATCTCCCGCTCCGTCGGTACGCGTGGATGCGTAGTCCGCAAAAGCTTGTTCGGGGAGTTCCATGCAATCACGAGTGTCGTGGGGACCACTACATAATTCGCACGAAGAAGTGATTTTGTTCACTTGGCTTGAAGGTTTAGGAGCTTCGTAGGATTTCATGAGAAACTTGACTTGGTCTTCAAGTTCTATGATCCTACGGTCGGAAGTGCTTGAATTATTCGAAGGCAAAGATATTGCCTTGACCGTTTTATTCAAATCACGGGGATCATTCCAACTTTCGTTGTCATATAGAGCAAGATCTTCTAGGAGATCCCATGATTGTTCCGCACTTAGATCACGTAGCTTGCCACCGGCCGCTTGGTCAATGGTTTGCCTCGTGTGGAGATTGATGTGGTCATAGAAGATTTGGACTTGGAGCCAAAGGTCTATGCCATGATGAGGGACTTTTTGGAGTAAGTCCTTGAATCGAGTCCATGCCTCGTAGAGGGTTTCGCCTTGGCGTTGTTGGAACGCCAAGATATCATTCCTTAGCTTGGTAGTTCTCCCCGGTGGGAAAAATTGAGCAAGGAAACGAGTTGTGAGATCGTCCCAAGAGGTGATGGATCCTGCGGGAAGTCGCTCAAGCCATTGACTAGCTTGGTCCCGTAGAGAGAATTGGAAGAGACGCAATCGGGTCGTCTCTCGAGTTGCAACATCAAGGTCTATGGAATCTACGATTTTGAGGAAATCCTTGAGATGTTGGTTTGGATCTTCGGAACGAAGTCCATGGAATGCGCATCCGCTTTGCACCAACCGGATGGTGTCGGATCGCAAGGGAGTGACATTGGCTCCTTGAGTGAGCTCAATGGTGTTTCGATAGCCAAGGTGGCTAGGTCGGGAATACTCTCCTAAGGTGCGGGGTCTAGGAGGTTGGTTTGGTTGTGGTGGGTGGTTTGGTTGAATTAGGTTGTTGGGATCAAGGATGTTACCACCTTCCATGATGGCGGATGGTAAAGATTACGAACAAAAACACGAAGAAAAAGATAGACTAAAGAAAATCCTAGAAAAAGAAAATAAAAATCTCACTAGAAAGGAATCTAGTGAGTAGACCTAAAGAAATAAAAATTCTACCTAAACAATAACTATTCCCCGGCAGCGGCGCCAAAAACTTGATGCGTGGTTTTGTGACCTTACAACAGGTTTTACCTCTCGAGGGATCTCAAGAGGCTTACAACCCCACCAGGCAGTGTACCTGACCGATGTAGTATAGGATAGTGGTAAGTACGGGGGATTGATCGTTCTCTCACAGGGAATAGTGTTCGTTAGGATAGAAAAGCTACTCTAATAGGTCTAAGGGTGGAAGGAAGATTCTTTTTGTATTTTTATATTTTTTTGAAAGCAATTAAAATCTCGGTTTTTAGAGGAAGGGCGGAATTAGTTGCTAGTCAACTAACCCAAGTTTACTACTTATGCAAATTAAAATAAAATAAATATCTAAACTATTGTGGTTGTGAAAACAATATGGAGAAAATTGTGTTTACTTAGATTTCATTACTCCCTAACTATCTTTTACCGGTTAATTGATATGTGTGTTACTTGTGTGGATGAAGGGTGTATTCCTAATAACTCATGGAGTGGCATACATATCTCTCCAATTCTATGAGCTCTTATCTCGCCCTATGCCATGCACGGCACAACCATAGGGGTTGTAAACAGTGGCTCATGCGTTAAATACTACCTTAATAGCCTAGTATGCCTTGGCTACATGTTTCCCAAGACGTTCAAGCACGTTACCATAAAGGAGGTTGGCCAGTTTTCTTGAGCCTAACATTGATGGAACAATCATCCCAACAAACAACAACACACACCAATCAACCAATAATTAATAGTTAGGTTTCATTAGATCTAAGCAAACACTAGAGAATTTAGCTACACATGTTAATTAAAAGACAAGCAAAAGAGATAATCAACCAACACATAGACATATTGATTGAATTAAAGTGAAGACTTATCTTTAATTAAGCATGAGGGTTCCAAGGGTTGGAAACCCTAAAAAGTACAGAAAATTCGTCTTTAGGGTTTGCCCTAAAAGTTCTCCACAAAGTTCCACACTAATGAATGAAAATTAGAAAACTATATATAGATTTTACACTCTGACGGCGTCAGGTTATAAGGGCTGACGCCGTCAGCTCGCCGCCATTAGGTTTCTCGGATGGCCTAGATCCACTTCTGACGCCGTCACCTTATAAAACCTTCTGGGCCGTCACTCTTTAACTTTACTCCTGACGGCCTACTTTTCCTAACACCTGACGGCGTCAGGTGTTAAATCCAAAATTTCCTCTGGCCCGTCATTTGATAATTGGTTTCCACTCTTTTGTCAAGGCTTTCTGACGGCGTCACCTTGTGACTTCTGACGCCGTCAGGTTGTAAATCTTCATCTTTTGAGACTTTGTCGTTTTCTTCACTTTTATGCTCCAAAAACGTCCGAATATGCATGTTTTCCAGAATTCCTCTCAAAAGTACCTAAAATGACAAAAGGAACGATTTAGGGCAATATTTGATCACATTTATACGAATTAGGGCTTAAATGACCCCTAAAAGCGTAACACTTTTCGTCTCATCACAACCCGTCACCCACGCAATTGTAACAAACTTATCAATCAATAAAAGATAATTAGGGAGTAATGAAGTCTAAGTAAACACATTTTCTCCTTATAAGTTCTCTCATTTTATTTTATTGTCATTTTACTTTTATTGCATTAGTAGTTTATTGGGTTAGTTGACTAGCAACTAATTCCGCCCATTCTTCCAAAACCGAGATTTTTACTTGCTTTCCTTAAATAATAAAAATACAAAAAGAATCATCCCTCACCCCTAGACCTAATTAGACTATTTTCAATCCTAACGAACACTATTCCCTGAGAGAACGATCAATCCCCTGGTACTTGTCACTACACTATACTACATCGGTTAGGTACATTACCTGGTGGGGATTGCAAGCTTCTCAAGATCCCATGAGAGGTAAAACCTTTTGCGTAGACCGCAATCCACGCATCAGAAACTCACGATAAACTATGGTGAAGCTTAAATGAGCTTACTGAGACAGATTAGGAGCTTATGAATCATTAAACAATCCGGAAGTAAAATACTAAAAGCTTTGAAAATAAAAATGACAATGATTTAAAAGAAATCTTAAATTTTATTAAAATATTGAAAGAGTACAAAGCTGAAATACAATACTGAGAAGCTTTAAATAACATTAACATAAGCTAATTTAAGCTACATATTATGCTACTCCTACTCCTAATGACTAACAACTTCAATTTGGAGAGGTGAGGGGGCTTTTATAGCCTGAGGTGAAGCTCTTAGGGTTGGTGAGAAGTTTCTCATCCTTCAATCTCATCCATAGATTACATCCCATCACACATCATCAATTCACAGCCGTAGGATCATATGGGTGAGGTATTTGCAACCAATCACAATGCTCCCTTCTGACAGGTTGGCAATCCTAGGTCCTGGCACCCTCTGACACGTGAGTCAGGTTCTAGAAGCATTTAAAGGTGGGTAAAAGTAAGGTGGAGCAGGGTGATTTTGATGTTGAAGGTAATGAACAGTAACACTGTTATTTTTGGCACGTTTAGGTTTTGGTTAGATTTTTTATTAATTTTGACTTTGGGATATTGGGGGTGTTGACCGGGTTAGGGATTTAGGGGATGGTTGGACCGGGTTATTAGTTTAGGTGTTGGGCCGGGTTAATACAAAGGGGGTATTGGGCTTTTGAGTGGTGTAAAGGTGGATTGGGTTTGGTCTTGGTATGGATTTGTTTTTGGCAGATTTTTGGTAGTAGTTTTAGTTTAGTGAAAATTCCAAGGACCAAAGTTTTGAAATTGTAATCTTCAAGGACCATATTTGCCAACTTTGAAAAATTCTTCCAAGGACTAATTGTGACAATTTATGATTCTTCAAGGGTTATTTTGGCACTTTGAACTCGAACTTGATCCATTTTGTAAAAAACCTTTCCCGGCTTCGGCTTTTAATACTCTTTTCCATTCTCGTGCTCGTTTTGTTGTTTTCTCTTTGATTTTTTGTCCTTTTCTTAAATAACCTGCACAATCACAAACACAAAAACACACATATTTGGCATTTATTGGTCGGTTTTTGGTCGTTTTAGTCCGTTAAATAAGGTAAATGGTATGTGTAAATTAACACATACCAAGTGGCAATAACAATTCCATAACTATAAGATAGTTGAAAGCACAAAATAAACCATATCACCACAACACACATAAACACAATGCAAATATAAACAAAAAAGCGATAGTTAAAAGAAAGAGAAAACTTGACACGATGATTTATAGCGGTTCGATCGCGAAGCTCCTCTTCTCCCTACTCCACTCCCCGAGTTTCCGACTCGAGAGTTACTTCAATAATTTAACAAGCTCCATTCTCGGCAGAGCAAAACTTACAACGTTGCTTACAATGTTTACCGATACTAAGCTAGATATCGAGTTTTTCTACAAGCACAACCAAACCCGTTATGTTTTATAGTCCACACATAACAGACCTATTACCCTTGTATTTTAAGGCTTAAACACACAAAACATATAACCCTTTTGTTTTAAGGCCTAAACACATAAAACACCTATCATCTAATTTGAAATATAGTGGGAGATATAAGGGTATTTTATGATAGTGATACATGGTGTTGTATAGTAGTAATCCAATACATGGTTGTCTAATGGATGTGAGTGTCTGTCTAGACATCAAGATCCCTAAGCTTGATATGGTTCAACTTTTTTTGATAAGAAGCCTTCAATGGACGAAGATGACAAGATCTCTAATCTTGTTGTGGTGGATCTTCATATGTAAGTGTGCTTTGATGATGAGGATGACAAGATCTCTAAGCTTGACTTGATGGATCATCAATTGAAAATATGCTTACAACAAATGAGAGTTAGAAATATTATAATCAAAGGTTAAAAGGGGGTTTTAAAGGCTAGAGAGTGTGTTAAGTTAAATTGAAAAAGCTTTAAAAACGTTTGCAATATGTTATGAAAAGTTACACCAAAGGCCTGCTTAAATAGGCATGAAAATGTATATGAAATAAATGCAACTTTGATCATCAGGCTAGTCTATAAAATCGTGTTCATGCTTTGTATGAAATGTAAAATAAGGTTCGAAAGAGAATGATTTACATTGTAAATGCTTAATGACTCTAACTATATTTTAAAAATTCTCAATGGTTTGCCCATAATGCAACATAACAAAAATATTCGAACCTATGTTGAAGCATGAGAAGACTTGAGACGTTGATAGGTGTTGAGGAGTATATGTTTGACGATTTATGGTTACGAGTAAGTTATGCATTACATTATATATTACAATTTTTTATTATTAAAACATAAGAGATTGTTTAGTTTAAATATCTTCATATTTGCACTAACAAAATTCCCCCTTTCGATGATGACAAACAATATAAACTGTAATACATAGTAAAGTTTAAAAGTTACTTATTTTATTTGTTTACACTTCCTTCTCCCCTTTTTGTCGAAACATAGGCGGGCACTCCGAGCTATCTACTACGATACCTCTGTTTAAACTTCCTTTTCCCAGAAAGGTGAGCTTCCATCATCCCCATTTAAAGTATACTTCCATCATCCCTGTTTAAACAACTTCAAGCTATCTACTTCCCCTAACTCATTACTCCCTCCATGATAATTGCCTCCCCTTGTTCATTTCCCTCCATTGATAGCGAATCCATGGATCATTCTTAAAAAGGCTTAACCTACATCAAGGATTTGTTTTGTACAACATAATATATTGATAATGAAGATTGGGAGCAACATTATACGAATAAGATACACATAGCAAGACACTATCAGGGATTAAGCTATGCTAGTCTTCAACTCTTAAGGAGTATAATTGAAATGAAGTGCATATAGAAGTATGATAGACAGCAGACACATGCAATTCTTTTTTTAATTCCACGTCCTAAAGGTTTATACAAAGAAAAATGACTGAGTAAGTTAACGACAAAACAAAAATATGAATAGATATTGATATTCAGAGACACTTAAGGGTCACAACTTAACCGGCATTTTACAAAATAATTTTTCAACAAATCACACCAACTTTAACAAACAAGAACGCAATTCGTTCATTAATTAATACACATTATTATAGGAATGACTTCTTCCTAGATGTCATTGGGATAGGGAATTCTAACACAATTTTGGACGACATATTCCTTTATGACATCATCATCTACCAAAGATGATGTTTTGAATTCGAGTAGACTTTTGTAAAGGGGTACATTGAGATATTCCTCAATCCTCAAGATTTCTTTTAGCACTCTGTATGCTTTTGCTTGTTTGGGAATATCCTAGAAAGACACCTTTGTAAGACTTTGTGTCAAACTTGGTGAGTTTTGTTTAGTGTTAAGGATAATTTGTTAATGTGACATAGTCAAGCGTTGTTCTTAGAAGAAAAGTTTTTACGTCATATTATATGTAAAGATAGACATATGTCATTAATATCTTGACAATGACCAAATCAGCCAGAGAACATCCCCCCTGAGAATGCTGAAAGGACTGCTGATGTTGCTCCAGTTGTATTGGAGGGTGTTGAGGATCCAGCGCTTGAGACTCAAGATACTCAGGCAGGGGAGCGTGTTATCTTGTCAAATAACTTCAGACATTTTAGCTTATTCAAAAATATCTTCTAAGCCTCACCAATATAAGCCTGGTCCCCTTGGTAAGAATCTTAGATGTCTTACCGAACGTCTAGGAGCAGGTAGTCGACTGCCCTTGATAAGGCTGCTACTGATGGGCGTGAAGCAGCAACTGATGCTCGTAAAGCAGCTGCTAGAGGGCGCAAAGCTGCTGCTAATGGAAATAACCAGAAGGACAACACCTTTGGGTGGACGTTCATCTTCCATCAGTGGTATGTTCCTTGTCTTGCAACTCTTTATCATTTCTTTGTTTAAGTATTGTGAAATATTCTAATTTATTTTGTTCCTGACTTGTCAGGTGGCGGAGCTGGTGGTGAAAGGACCGGGGCTTTGAAATTTGAGAATCTGGCAATGTCCTTTCAAACCACCCTGAAGCAGGATGACTGATGAGACGAAAAGTGTTACGCTTTTAAGGGGTCATTTAAGCCTTATTTCGTATAAATGTGATCAAATATTGCCCTAAATCGTTCCTTTTGTCATTTTAGGTACTTTTGAGAGGAAATCTGGAAAACATGCATATTTGAACGTTTTTGGAGCATAAAAGTGAAGAAAACGACAAAGTCTCAAAAGAAGCTGGAATTGCTACCTGACGGCGTCAGAGTCACAACGTGACGCCGTCAGCAAACGTTGACAAAGGAGTGAAAACCAATTTTCAAATGACGGGCTAGAAAGAATTTGGAGATTTACACCTGACGCCGTCAGGTGTTAATAGGTGTAGGCCGTCAGGTTGTAATTTAAAGAGTGACGGCCCAGAAGTCAACAAAGGGTGACGGCGTCAGAAGTGGATCTAGGCCATCCGAGAAACCTTATGGCGGCGGGCTGACGGCGTCAGACCCTATAACCTGACGCCGTCAGAGTGTAAAAGTCTATATATAGTTTTCTATTTTTCATTCATTAGTGTGGAACTTTGTGGAGAACTTTTGGCACCAAACCCTAGACGAATTTTCTGTACTTTTTAGGGTTTCCAACCCTTGGAACCCTCATGCTTAATTAAAGATAAGTCTTCACTTTAATTCAATCAATATGTCTATGTGTTGGTTGATTATCTCTTTTGCTTGTCTTTTAATTAACATGTGTAGCTAAATTCTCTTGTGTTTGCTTAGATCTAATGAAACCTAACTATTAATTATTGGTTAATTGATGTGTTGTTGTTTGTTGGGATGATTGTTCCATCAATGTTAGGCTCAAGAAAACTGGCCAACCTCCTTTATGGTAACGTGCTTGAACGTCTTGGGAAACATGTAGCCAAGGCATACTAGGCTATTAAGGTAGTATTTAACGCATGAGCCACTGTTTACAATCCCTATGGTTGTGCCGTGCATGGCATAGGAGGAGATAAGAGCTCATAGAATTGGAGAGATATGTATGCCACTCCATGAGTTATTAGGAATACACCCTTCATCCACACAAGTAACATACATATCAATTAACCGGTAAAAGATAGTTAGGGAGTAATGAAGTCTAAGTAAACAAAACTTTTCTCCATATAGTTTTCACAACCACAATAGTTTAGATATTTTATTTTCTTTTGCAATTGTAGTTATCTTGGGTTAGTTGACTAGCAACTAATTCCGCCCACTCCTTCAAAACCGAGATTTTACTTGCTTTTCCTAAGAACATAAAAATACAAAAAGAATCTTCCTTCACCCTTAGACCTATTAGAGTAGTTTTTCTATCCTAACGAACACTATTCCCTGTGAGAGAACGATCAATCCCCCGTACTTACCACTATCCTATACTACATCGGTCAGGTACACTGCCTGGTGGGGTTGTAAGCCTCTTGAGATCCCTCGAGAGGTAAAACCTGTTGTAAGGTCACAAAACCACGCATCAATGACCCTATCACTGAACCTTTGTCTCAACGGGTTAATATTAGGTCTATTGTTCCTTCTATCCGCAAGGCTTCCGGTGGACCTCGACCATTGCATGTTATCAGAGAGCTCCTAGATCGGACCATGATGGATTTTATTTGCGAGTATGACGACTTGCTTCAAATACCTAAAATGAATAATTCAGCCGCGGAGGAAGTTGACAAACTGAAGACATCCCTGAAACAGGCCGATGGATTGTCTTCCCAGCTTGAGAAAGAGTTGGAAGTTGAATGGCTTTTTGGCACGCTGAGAAAATATCTTTAACTGCTGAGCTCAAGAAGGCTGTGAAATAGAAGGGAACCGTCCTAGACCAAACACACATCTTAAAAAAATTGCTAAGATTCACAAATCAATGATGAGAACTATTCCTTCAACATAAATTATAAGTACCAAAATCAAACCTTAACACATAATTAGTGTAGCCCTAAATTGTTCCTACTTTTATTACACTACTTCGACTCCTTATTTAAATTTATCAACATAGAGCCATTCGTAATATTATATCCTTAAATTCAACACAAAACATAGATTAGATGGGTTATTCAATCATCAAAATCCATGCAAATTGTTCTATTAGTCTTGAAAAGAAAAAAAAAATGTTTGTAGCTATATTATGTTAATAGAATGAATTGGTGAGGATGATAAATAGTTTGGGTTGTCATCTTTTTAGATTATGAAATAGGAATTATGGTTAATATTAAGATGACGTGTTGAGAAATTGCTTAGGTGGCTTTTAAAGGGGGAGGGGTAGGTGTCCACTTAGGATGTGAATGACACATCATCTTTTTGAAACCTTCTTTTTATATAATATATAGATACAATTTTAATCATAATTTTTTAAACTTAATTTTATTGGTTTCACATTTTTAATATCCTACCAAAAATATAGTTGACTAATGTTTATAAAAAGTTATAATATATTGATTCGCTTATGTTGCTTGAAGTATACACGATTAAAAAAAATAAATAAAAAAAAATAATAATAGTTGCATTCAATAAGTTTCACTAGATGTTTTTATATGTTTTCTGATACATTTTAAAATTGTTCTTTTAGTTGAATTCTCGTATGTCATAACATTTTTTTAATTTATATTTTGATCATTTTATGTTGTGTGCAAAAACATTACACATAACACTTAAAAAATATCACAACAATAATTATATGCCATTAAAAAATCTCGTCGCTATACATGGCTAATCGCTTATTATTTTTAAACAAGACATGTTATTTCAATATGTGTGCATAGAAGTGGAGGGGTAACTTAGTCATTTTGGTGAAAGTAATAGACCATGTGTGGATTTGTGACTTTGTGTGTAGGGTGGAGGGTAACTTAGGAATTTTAAGTGGAAAAACAACACACAAACAAAGATGGCAAAAGAAGCCAATAATTAAAATGGGCCGGGTTGGTTGGTAACTTGTTAAAAAAAAGAAGACAAAAAAAAGTTTTGCAAAATGTAAAAAAGCACCGACGAAATGGTTGATTGGTGAAGCGGCTTGCAATGCCATCTAAGCACAAGCCACAAAGCACCTCCATTCCTTAGATAACGTCTACTAAATGGGGCCTAATTACATTATTGATTATTCTATTGGGCTTATTTATTTTTTATAAATTAAGGAAGTTAATTGTTTATAAGTTCTTGGCAGGTTATCTAAACTCAAGTATAGTTTTGACTTTTGATAGGTTGACTTAATTTATCGGTATAATTATCTCTCAGATTAAAAAGGCAATCTAAGGAAAATCAATCATGCTTGGCTAGTGTGGCCATGTTTAACATCACATTCCATATTTAAAATGAAAAAAATATGTATAATTATGGAATATACTACTTCATTTAATGTAAAAAATTTAATTAAGTTATGTTTAAACACAACCCCATGGGTTGTGGTTAACAAAACCCTTATATTTAAGTTAGATTTCTAAATACGGAAACAGATTTTATAAGATTGATAAATGTTTAGACGAAACAGGGTAATGTTACTAATATTAGGAGTCTGATATGTATTTCGAGATTCGAGAATTAAGTCATGATTCATGAACAAGTACCAGTGGACTGAGAAAACTTTCGAATTACGTGTGATATCTTTTATATAATAAATTAATTACATCATTTCGTAGTTTTTTTGACAAAACAATCTTAGTGGAAAAAAAATTGGACCAATAGGAATGCTCGATTTTGACACATAGGCGAAATCGAGCAATATTATTGGCCAATAAAAAGTCAAAATTGAATTGATTTTAGTCAAACTTTAATAAATTTGGTGGAGAATTTGATTGAGGAAAAAAAACACATAAAATATAGGTGTCAAATTTATTAAAAATAAAAACTTAAAAAAAAATGGTAATTAATAGAACATTAGTGGTTGAATTTTAAATATATTATATGGAGTTAAATGTAAAATTATAAATCTCTATGTTTTTTGTTAACTTTAGATAATAAACAAATAACCCTTATACTTTACACCCCCTACACTTTATATATGAACTTTGTTTACAATTATATGAGTATTAGTATTAGTTTGAGACTTCCATCCATTAAACTTACAAAATTTTATAACTGTACGAATTAGTTTTAATATACGTTAAATACTTTTAAAATAAATATTAGTTTTAAATTTTCATCTATTAAAATATCTTTTTACTATGTACGTTAAATATAAATAA
>LBNU01027758.1:0-20258 GCA_014162995.1 Artemisia annua | reverse complement strand
TATTGGCCAATAAAAAGTCAAAATTGAATTGATTTTAGTCAAACTTTAATAAATTTGGTGGAGAATTTGATTGAGGAAAAAAAACACATAAAATATAGGTGTCAAATTTATTAAAAATAAAAACTTAAAAAAAAATGGTAATTAATAGAACATTAGTGGTTGAATTTTAAATATATTATATGGAGTTAAATGTAAAATTATAAATCTCTATGTTTTTTGTTAACTTTAGATAATAAACAAATAACCCTTATACTTTACACCCCCTACACTTTATATATGAACTTTGTTTACAATTATATGAGTATTAGTATTAGTTTGAGACTTCCATCCATTAAACTTACAAAATTTTATAACTGTACGAATTAGTTTTAATATACGTTAAATACTTTTAAAATAAATATTAGTTTTAAATTTTCATCTATTAAAATATCTTTTTACTATGTACGTTAAATATAAATAAGAACTCATGTTATCCTATTTAAAAGTTTAATCTATACGTACACGGGTTTGAATATTAAATACAATTAAATTATTATTAACGGTAATATAAATATCAAATGGTAAGTACGAGTTACTGTGATATGAAAATAAATATACGCGATTGTACTTATAACGACTCATGTAATTATTATTTAAAGTTTAGATACCGATATCCGGAAAAACATTTTTAAAAAACTTTATGGAGTATATTTTAACTTCATCAACGCTCATTATGTGCTACTAAACTCGCACATTTTGTAAAACATGATATCAATAGTTAAGTTAAATAACAACATCAACCTCAACATTAACATCTATGTCAGCTAAAAAAGTTAAATCTTTCATCTAATAAAATTTTACAAAATATTAATTGATATTAATACATAATGAAAAACTCATGCATAATTATTAGTTGTACTTATATCATAATTTTCACAGGTAAATTCTTATATATCCATATAGTAAACAAATATTTTAAAATAAATTTGATTTATGTGTAAACCCATGTGATTAAAGAACCTTTGGCCCAATAACATTATAAGAAGACACGCTCAAGAATCCAATACAAGGTCGATGCCACGGTTATATTTACAATTTCTGCTAACTATTTTTCTTACTTTCGCACATGTTGATGCTCTAACTTTTTAAAATATACATAATATTTTCTGTTTTTAAACGATAATACTATATAATTAAATTTTTCTGAAAAAACCCAGTGCGTGCACGGGTATTATAACTAGTTTATAATAAGTAAATTAAAAGGATAAAAAAAAAGATATTAAATCTTTTATATAATAAAAGAATTACATCATTTCGGAGTATTTTTGTAAAACCCTTCTCATTGAAAAAAAATTAGACCAATAGTAGAGCTTGATTTTGCCACGTAGGCGAAATCAAGCAATATGATTGGTCAATAAAAAGTCAAAATTAAATTGATTTTGGTCAAACTTAATAAATTTGGTGGAGAAATTTGGTTAAGAAAAAAAATACATAAAAATATAGGTGTCAAATTTATGAAAACAAAAACTTAAAAAAAGATGAAGTAATTAATAAAACTTTAGTGGTTGAATTTTAAATAAATTATATGGAGCTAAGTGTAAAATTACAAGTTTCCATGTTTTTAATAACTTTAGAAAAAACACAAATAACCCCTTACACTTTATATCCCTTATACTTTATAATATTAACTTTGTTTAAAATTACATGAGTATTTGTATTAGTTTTTAGACTTTCATCCATTAGAATATTTTTTTTAAATAAGGACTCATGTTATTCTATTTAAAAGTTTAATTTATGTGTACACGAGTTTGAATATTAAATACGGCTAAATTATTAGTAATGGGAACATAAATATCAAATGGTAGGCACGAGTTACTGTGATATAAAAATAAATATACGCGATTCTACTTATAACAACGACTCATGAAATTGGTATTTAAAATTTATATATGAATATCCATAAAAACTTTTTAAATACTTTACAGAGCATATTTTAACTTCATTAACGCTCATTATATGCTACTAAATTCGCACATTTTGTAAAACATGATATCAATAGTTAAAGTTAAACAATAACATAAACATCAACCTCAGCATGTCTGTCAGTTATAAACGTTATACAAAGCTAATTTACTCATTTTGACAAGTCATATGCTCTATTAGGCTGCACCTTCTATTTTTTATTACTTTAGCGGAAAGTGTATTGTGCGCGTTTTTAAGTCCAAAAGAAATGAAGGAAAAAAAAAGTGTACGTTTTGTGCCAATATTTTGAGTATTAGCTGATTGATGTTTCTTTCAGGATGTTTTATATACCAGTTGGTCCTTATGCGTTGTTTATTCGAACTTGACACATTAACAGTTGGTCCTTATGCGTTGTTCATTAACGCTCATTATATGCTACTAAATTCGCACATTTTGTAAAACATGATATCAATAGTTAAAGTTAAACAATAACATCAACATCAACCTCAGCATGTCTGTCAGTTATAAACGTTATACAAAGCTAATTTACTCATTTTGACAAGTCATATGCTCTATTAGGCTGCACCTTCTATTTTTTATTACTTTAGCGGAAAGTGTATTGTGCGCGTTTTTAAGTCCAAAAGAAATGAAGGAAAAAAAAAGTGTACGTTTTGTGCCAATATTTTGAGTATTAGCTGATTGATGTTTCTTTCAGGATGTTTTATATACCAGTTGGTCCTTATGCGTTGTTTATTCGAACTTGACACATTAACAGACTGGGAATACAAGTTCATCACCAAGTATGCTAAAGTAGGAACCATAAAAATCCCCGAAAGTACACCTGATGCATCAACTACGGATTTACTTTAAAGGTTACTTAGAACATATATTTGATATAATAATTTGTTTATATGGTATATGTGTTTATTGGATTTTAAAATCGAGTTGTCTGTTGAATTTTCGTATACTTAAACGGCTAACACACATAATCCCAAGTTAACGTTATATAAATGCCTTTGTCTTAGGCACTGATATGTGTTTCATTAACCTTATTCCTAAGTTGCAACAAAAAAACAAATCTCACAAGTATTTGATGAGTTAATTGCTTTTGAATTTGTTGTAATATAGAATAATGATGATCTAGAAAGAGATGTAACTAATATGTCTCATTCACTTGAAAATCTGCTGCGAAAAGAATGAGCCGGTTTACTAAAGTAGGACTTGCTTAAGTTATTGGAGTTTGGGACTGTTATTTTCTACTAATTATACTAAGTTTTTAAAGGGTTTTGAGACCGTCTTAATAGTTAGATTTAGTGCTGATTAGGATTGTTTTAATGGCTGTCTTAATAGTTATTCAAGGTGTTTGGGACTGTTTTTAATAGCTGAATTGATGGGTGCTTGAAACTGCCTTGATAGCTGAATTCAAGGGTGTTTGAGACTATTTCAATTGCAAATTTTAGGGGTGCTTGGAACTGTAATAATAGCCGAATACAGGGGTGTTCCGACTATTTTTAATAGGCATTGTTATTGCAAAATAAATTTGACTTATACTAAATTAATAGATGTAAAGTTCAAAACATTTTAAGACAATATATTTGATATTAAATACATGATAAAAATTTTATGTCAAAACCCCGTGCGTGCACGGGTATTATAACTAGTTTCGTATTAAAAAATAAAACATAAAATTAAATAAAATAAAAATAATAATTAAAACAAGAGGAGAGTTATATTAAATACCAAACTTTTCTTACATAACAAGGGACTCATCCCCACCATTCATCTAAAAAGAAATCAATGGTTGAGATTAAAAGCATTTTAATATTTCACTCATTTTTTATAATTTAAATATCTTTTAAACCGTTAATCGTTAAGCGAAAATAATTACACTAACGCGACGAGCATTTAATTATCTTTCTATAGACGGGCACTTTGATATACTTTCGACAAAAAAAAAATTTCGTTTTTTCACCTTTTTTTCGTTGCCGAAAAAATCATATACGATATTACATATCATATATGATATATCATATATGATATTACCATATATGATATGTAATATCATATATGATATATCATATGTGATTTTTTCGGCCACGAAAAAAAGTGAAAAAAACGAAAAAAAAAAATTTGTCGAAAATATATCAAAGTGCCTATCTATAGAAAGATAATTAAATGCTTGTCATAACGGTATATTTTTTTTTCGCTTAACGATTAACGGTTTGAAAGATATTAATATTTGAAAAAAAATGATGAAAGTGGGTTTTTTAAATTGTTGGGATTAATCTCATCCATTAGATCAAATAAAGATGGAGGAAAGATGGGTGGAGATTAGTACGTAAAAAAAATTTGATCCTCAAATGATCTTAAATCTTAAAACAAAAACACTTAACGTCTTTGTTGTTAACCTTTAGGGGTTAAGTTTTCATCTTCTCATAGATGGTGGTAGCCACCGAAACAATACAAAAATCACATCAGCACATGTGGGTGATGCTGGTTATACGTTTCTTATCATACTAGGAAGAATTGGGCTTAAGCATCATTAGTGGTTTTCCTTTGTTATTTTTATGACTCACAATTAAGTAGCCCTAAGGCCTCTACCAAAAATGACAAGTTTGCAACCCAAACAAAGTTGACATGTTGTATTATTTGGTTCAAGCACTGTATCACTAATACTAGTGATGACCATGTTTTACGGCCTAATATATACCTTATCATACAGTCAGAAGAAAAGGTGATTGTGAGCATTTACGCATTGTTTTTCTGACTTACTTGGTAGCTGATCCAAGTGCCTATGAATTTTATGTTTTTTAAGACCTTATCAGACTACATATGACACGTTCTGCCTTGATCACTTGATGTACATGTACTACGGACGTCTACGGTCTGCGGTATGGGTAATGGAATGACGGAAAACTTAAAGGGTAATTTGATGGTTTGACTTGATTTAGCAAGTGTCTTAACAAATATATGAAGCTGATGATCGATATGTTAATATGTCATTGTTTCATGTTTTTTACCTTCACAACTCCATTTATGAATGTATTCTATATAATGTTTCTCTATATCTTTAATAAATTTACTCTACTGTTACTGTCCATACTCCTTGGTTACTTTTGTTTCTTGATGGCCGGGAAGACTTAAAAATATATATTTAGTAATATTTTTGGATTGTATCCAGTACCTTGGTGCATGTTCAAGCTTGCAAGATAGAGGTTCTTACCTTAAATTTGTTTGAGTGGCCCATTTCTTGTGGTTTACATCTAGGGTTCATACACATATTATATGTAAACCACAAGAAACGAGCACAACCTGGTGTTTGTTGTGACATATGCATACATATTGATCTACATATACATACATATTGATCTAATGTGGAGAGAGGAATTGATATTCCTTCAATTCTCTGCTCTATTTGTAATTTACACCACGAAGATGCGGACCACCTTTTCCTTCACTGTGAAGTAGCTCAAATATGGCACAAAGTTGGAATTTGGTTAGATCATCCATTCCCTACCTTTTCTTGTGTTTATGACATTTGGGAGAACTTGGACGAGCAACCGCAAACAAGGAATGCCAAGATCATCAAGGAGGTTATTATCCTTTCAACAGTTTGGGTCATTTGAAACTTTCGAAATAATGTGATCTTCAACAACTCGAAGTTTCAAAGAAGTAACATCTTTGATAGTATCGTTGTTAACTCTTTTGATTTCTTGTCGAGTAGATATAAAAAATCTAGCATAGACTAGAACATGTGGTTACAAAGCCCTTTAAACTCTATATAATTTTCTAGCTTCTTGCTAGTCTTCTAATTATATTATGCCGTTAAAAAAAAACACATTGATCTAATACATCTTGGAATATAATTTTTGAATTTTTGTATTTGTTTGTCTGTTGTCGTCTTCATATAAAAATTGGCAAAAGGTGTTTTGTGAAAGCACAACCTGGTCCGGCCCAACCGCCCAAGCTCTTTTGACCCATAATAATTGTTTCAATATTTGGACCCTTATCGAACCCCTTACCCAACCCACCCATATTGCCACGTCTGAGATAAACCGAACGTATGCCATAACTTAGGCAACCTATGAGGTGAATGATCATTCTTGTGTAGTAATGCATACACACTTATTTAGGATTATTAGTTGAGACATCAGCATCAAGGATTAAAGTATGGAAAAAAGTGTTAAAATGGTCACCATTAAATCATTTGTCCCACCTCAAGGCCCCATTTTTGTGTTATTGAGCGTCGTATTATTAATAAAATAATAGCGGTTGGTGGAACTTTTTCGTCCATAGATCATATCATAATGCTGACTTTTAAGAAGGCCATAAAGGCTTGAACTATGCTAATTATGATAATGGTAGAAGGAGAACCGTAGAACTGAAAACTGAATGGTCCACATTGGTGCACTCTTGGATTTGTGCTAAATTGGGTTGTGAACTATAATTATGAATTGAAGTCATCCAAAGATTGATATAAGAATCTGTCGACGTTTGGCCCTAGAGTTTACATTCTAACTTGGTATCCAATTCAGCCCCAAGCCTAAAAGTCCGAGGAAAGTAGTCACCTAAGCGAAGGCATGAACCAGGGCTCGGACTGGGCAGAAAGAAACCGGGTAAGATCTTGACCTGTAAGGCCGCAATCTAATTGGAGGCATCACGACACCCTTTTCAATCTACTGTAACTACCTCATGGGAGATGATGACCGAGACTCATTGTCTATGTGTTTATATATTAGCACTTACAAGTTATGCAGAGCTTGAAATTGTATATGGCAATTTAGTGACAATTCGAGTCGAGCTCTTAGACGTTTAACTTCGACTCGTTATATATTTGAGATTTTCACTTTTTTTAGTTAAAATCAAAAGTAGATCAAATATAACTTAAACGAGCTTTCGCTTCTTTTTTTTGGAAAAGGCAAGCTTTTTTAGCTACTTTCAGACTTAGTGTATCATGATAAAAACAGAACTTACTCTACTTACGATCCTAATTCTATCAATTCAAACGTGAAAATGGAAAAAAGAAAAGTAAAAGAGGTCCCATGAGTAACTAAAATGGAAATGCATGACATATACACTCGATTGAAGTGATGATGAGTAGTTCCCCACGTGGAAATCTTTATACGAACCTTCTTTCGTAGTCTTGTCTACTTTATATACCCTTTTCTTTCTTGACCACTCTACAGATTAGCCCCTTTCTTTAGCTCGCTATGGATATTACGTAGGTGTGGTTATTTGCACATAGACTATAGAGTAATGCTGTATTTTTTCTTTAGAAAATACAAATAAAAATCTTATAAAAAATCAATTATATAATTAAAGAAATAACTTATTTAACTGAGAAAAATATTTATCGGGACTATAAAAAAATTCTTTGAGATTATTTGATTATAAATCATACATTATCAAAGTACTTTATAAATCTAATTAATTAGTGTTAAATACATTCTTTCATTAAAAAAAAAGTTATGGTTAATAGATACAGTATATTCTAATTAGTGCGTTTTAAAATTTAAAGGCATTGATAGACAAACCTCATAAGAAAATACTTAATTGAGAGCATTTGAACAAATGATATATTTTGTAACACCCCCAACTCAAATATGGCAGCTACAGTGCTGGGGGTATTACGAAAATAGAAACCAGGCACATTTATAGTAAACGACCACAACTCGGGACGTTTAAAATGTGACCAAAACATATCATTCGATTTATAAACCATTTAGAGTACAAGTACTCTTTATATAAAATAGCAGCGGAAAAGTAAATAGAGTTTGCAGCGGAAAAATAAACAAAGTATAGCAGCGGAAATGTAAAAGACACAAAAGGTTTGACGAATGACATGTAAAAATAGGGTAGTAAAGTAGTTAAGCTGCCGTGACAGAATACCACTCCAGCCAATGCCACTCCTCCACGCCCATTATATCATCATGCCAAGCTAAACATCATTACCTGAAAATACATGCTTAAAAAGTCAACACAAAGGTTGAGTGTAATCCATAGGTTTAAAATATAAAGTTGAGCACAAGGTTTAATCATAAGATATGAGCAACATATGCTAATATCGGGTAATCAAGATAACAACCAATGTATAGAGGCATCCCTGTGCATATAACATTGTTGATGATGCTAAGCTCATGACACGCAAACGTTAACCACAATCATAATATCAATATAACCGCGGAATTTCATAGTATAACAATGCCCTCAAGGTCGAGCACTTGCCATTTACTCGACAAATCGAATATAGTACACCACAATTTGCCTATCTAGCAAAAGGAGTGGGAGGGTCAATTCCTATAGCGCTATATCCCTATATTCGCGTTCACTCGCAAGTGATTAATGGTTCATGATCTGAGGGTCTTGCATAGGCAAGGCAGAGCTACTTAGCACATCGTCAGGAAAGCATACCAATCAGGAAAGCATACCAAAAATACTTGTGCTCAGAAAACATTTAAAGCATGTATCTCACCCCATGGGTTTATAAACATTTAAAAGATAAAAAGTGGGGCTACGAATCACACCTTAATCAACAGCAGGTAACGAGATATATAAGTCAACCAAACAAATACGCCTCACAGTAGACAATCCTCAGCACAACCTAATCATATAAATATCATAACTCAGCAATAGTACTCGAATACTTTAATAGTTAATGCTTGAATGAAGTTATATAAAAGATGATGGCGTTTAAAAGAAATCATTTTCCAAAAGCAGTCTCGTGTGGAAGACTATAGAAAAGATCAAGTCGGCGAACCTCAAAACTCATGAGAAAACAAGAAAGACTCGAAGAATACTCGTTAAAAGAAAGGAAGAATAGAAAAGAATAAAAGACACGGAAGAAAGACAACAATTCCTAATGGTCTCGGTATTACCCATTTACCAAAATATAATAAGATTATATTTGTTAAAATATAGTAATAAAATAATATATATTTTAGTAAATTTCGGCATGACCTGCCCGTTTATAAAGCATTTCCCGAGTCATCGTCTCTTTTAAATATAAATAACGTTAATAATAATATAAGTATAGATATTAATATGATTGGATATATCATTCACGTTGTCCATTAGTTGTTTAGGTTTATCGACCATTTCGTATAGTTCGGGTTCCAGGTACGTTAAGATCTTTAAGGGCCTAACGTACCCTACCGTCTCGTGTACCAAAGGGTCCATAAGTCCAAATAACCATAGCCGCAAATCCAATACGTCCAATACAAGCTCACAAGTCATAATATAAGTCGTCAAAGCGGATAACAAGTCCGTCATCCAAATTAAATTAACTTTAACAATTTTTATTTTAATTTCATAGTTATTATTCCGTATTAATATTTACCGTTTAATAACTAATAATAATAATAATAAGGTTATAATAATAACAATAACCATCCGAGACTAATAACCATATCCCGACACAATCACAACAAATCCACAATAAACATCACAATCCCATGTCTCGCTTCCACCAAAAATACCAAATCTATCCTAAACCCGTCACTAATCCTATAATCACAACTTCAATCCCAATACCACATCCAAAACCAAATACTAATTAACCCAAGTGACCAATAACATCAACCAACAACAAAATATGCCACCCACCACCACCACCATGGTTCGGTGGTGGTGGGTCACGGCTGCCGACACACGAACACAACCAAACGGACCCAAAATTAAACAAAACAACCAAATATACATTTCCACTCGCTACCCAACTCGACCCAAACATCAAAATACATCAAACCTCACCGAGTCAACCGAGTTGACTCGGTGAGTCAACCGAGTCGCGACCAAAACGAGTCAAGAACAAGATTCCACACGATTTTTATATTAAAACCTTATTTAAAAACGTTTTTATTAAAGATTTATTAATAATAATTCGGATTTAAATAAAAACGAAAATTAGGGTTTAGGTTTAAATGGGTTTTTATCAAGAAAACATGTGTAAAAATGGTGGGGAAGGGCTCGGTTACCACGAGAACTCGTCGGAAAAATGAAGGTGGCCGGAAAACACGAAAGTCGAATGTGTATTTTCAAGATCTAGGGCGCGTTAGGGAGTTTGGGGTGAAACGGGTTGCGGGGATGAGTCGGGGGTGTCCCGATCTATAAGTCTAGGTAGGTGGTGTTGCTAGGGGTGGCCGGAATAAATTCCGGTGGCCGGAATTTGTGGCGGCGGCGCCGGCGGTGAAGGGTGGCCGGTTTTAGAGAGAGAAAGAAGAGAGAAGGAGGTGAGTTTGTGTGTGTATTTTTGAGTGTGTAAAATGAGAGAAGGGGTAGGGTGGGGGGTATTTATAGGGGAAGTGATAAGGGTGGGTTTTAGCTAATCTCCTTCATAAAACGGTTCGGGACTCAAATGACTTAGCAAACGGACTCGAAAAATTATAAAACTTGCGCCATCGTTCTCGAAATAGTTTTTCCAATAAAATCAAGCATAAACTTCATAGTTTTTCTCAAACTCATACTAAATCAAATAATTTGGCAAGTGAAATAAATTCGAGTTTTTTCTAGGTTGTGCTGAGCTAGTCTACAAATAAATTCTCGTTCCTAATATATCTCACGCTCTTCAAATCCAATTTAACATGCTTTAAAGTTTTAAAATGCTTCAGGCTCTAAAAATAGAAGTTTGGCTAGGATTAGGTTTTAGGAAAATTACCAGATGTTACAAAAGCACCAATTCTCATACATAATGTAATAAAACAGGTCAATAAGATAGGATAAATGATGATAAAAATATGTACTTATTTGAGTTTATCAACGGTCTCGAGCAGTCTGTAAACGTTCACGAATACGAATGATCTTCTCGGTAGTCTCCTGAATGAGTTCTGGGCCTATAAGTTGACTTTCACCAACTTTTGCCCAGCAAACGGGTGAACGGCATTTTCGGCCATACAACGCCTCAAATGGTGCGGCCTTAATGCTGGTATGATAGCTATTATTGTACGAGAATTCGGCTAAGGGTAAATACTTCTCCCAGCCTTTTCCGAAATCAATCACGCAAGCACGAAGCATATCCTCCAACGTTTGGATGGTTCTCTCACTTTGACCATCGGTTTGGGGATGATAGGCGGTACTCATATTGAGTCGAGTCCCCAAAGCTGCTTGGAGTGATTGCCAAAAAGATGATGTAAAACGATTATCACGATCCGAAATGATGGACAGAGGCACACCGTGACGGGAAACAACCTCTTTCACGTAAAGTCAAGCAAGCTTATCAATACTATCACTCTCGCTAATCGCAAGGAAGTGAGCAGACTTCGTCAAACGATCGACTATTACCCAGATAGCGTCACAACCGCTAGCTGTTCTTGGTAACTTAGTGATAAAGTCCATGGTAACCCTTTCCCATTTCCAAACAGGTAACTCAGGCTGAATCAACAATCCTGACGGTTTCTGGTGTTCGGCCTTAACTCTAGAACATGTTAGGCATTTGCTGACATATAGAGCCACCTCAACTTTCATGTTTGGCCACCAATAAAGCTTCTTCAAGTCATGATACATCTTATCAGCTCCAGGATGAATAGAGTATTTTGATTTATGAGACTCATGCATAATCAACTCACGAATTCCCCCATATAGAGGTATCCAACTCCTTTCTCCAAAACATAAGACTCCATCCTTACGCTTCAGAAAACCATTCTTACTCTCTACCATCCCATAGATGTTTTCGGCTGGTCGATTTTCTTCTTTTAGTGCTTCAGCTTGAGCGGCTAAAATCTGAGACGGTAGCGGTGAGTTAATCGTCATTCCCAGGGATTTGACTCTCAACGGCGGAATTCTCTCTTTCCTGCTAAGGGCATCTGCCACTACGTTGGCTTTCCCGAGGTGATAACGAATCTCGCAATCATAATCGTTAAGTAGCTCTACCCACCTACGTTGTCTCATATTCAACTCCTTTTGATTCAAGATATGTTGCAAACTCTTATGATCCGTATACACGACGCACTTGGTGCCATAAAAGTAGTGTCTCCAAATCCTAAGGGCAAACATTACGGCTCCTAACTCTAAGTCATGCGTCGTGTAATTCTTCTCGTGCTTCTTAAGCTGTCTAGAGGCATAAGCTATTACCTTTTCTCAATGCATCAAAACTGCTCCCAAACCCTTGTGTGAAGCGTCGCAATACACGACAAAGTCTTCACTACCTTCAGGTAGGGCTAGTATAGGTGCACTACACAACTTTTCTTTTAGCAATTGGAAAGCTTCCTCCTCCTTTTCTCCCCATTCGTACTTAACATCCTTTTGAGTCAACTTAGTTAGCGACTTGGCTATTTTAGAGAATCCCTCAATGAATCTCCGGTAATAACCTGCTAGACCTAAGAATTGACGAACTTCTGATGGGGTTGTTGGAGCGGTCCATTCTCTAATGGCCTCAATCTTCAAAGGATCCACGTGTACCCCTTCACTATCAATCACGTGACCCAAGAATTGCACCTTTGGAATCCAAAATTCACACTTCGAGAATTTGGCATATAGTTGCTTTTGCCTCAACAACTCTAAAATGATTCTCAAATGCTCATCATGTTCCTCCTTACTCTTGGAGTAGATTAAAATATCATCGATGAACACTATCACAAACTTATCCAGGTATGGCTTACACACGCGGTTCATAAGGTTCATCAATACAGCAGGCGCATTGGTTAAACCAAACGGCATCACTTGGAATTCATAATGCCCGTAACGAGTTCTAAACGCAGTCTTAGGGATATCTTCTTCTCGAACCCTAAGTTGGTGGTATCCTGATCTCAAATCTATCTTCGAATAGATACTCGACCCTTGAATCTGATCGAATAAGTCGTCGATCCTAGGCAAAGGGTATCGGTTCTTGACCGTTAGCTTATTCAACTCTCGATAGTCGATACACATACGAAACGATCCATCCTTCTTCTTCACGAACAACACCGAGGCTCCCCATGGTGACGAACTTGGTCGTATAAATCCCTTCTCCGTCAACTCCGTCAATTGCTTTGACAATTCCTCCAATTCAGAAGGAGCGAGCCGATAAGGTGCGCAAGCTATAGGTGCAGCACCAGGCATCAACTCAATCTGAAACTCTACTTGTCTGTTAGCCGGAAGTCCGGGCAAGTCGTCTGGGAACACATCCGGAAAATCTCTAACAATAGGCACATCCTCAATACTCTTCTCGCTCTTCTTCTTCTCTTCCCCTTTCTTACTAGAAATTTGTGCCATAAAAAGACAACATCCTTTTTCAACCAACTTTGGTATCTTAGTACAAGAGATGACACTCAACCGGGAAGGATATCCTCGGTCACCTCGATCTCCTTGTATACTCAATAACTCCTTGCCATAAGGCACCCGCACAACCTTCTCGTCGCATACTATATTCACACGATACTTCGACAACCAATTCATCCCAATAATGACGTCAAAACTTCCTAGTGTGACCGGCAACAGGTCTATATTAAAAGGGCGGTTAAGGAAATTCAACGTGCATCCACGTATAATAGTGCTTATCCTCTCAACATTCCCATTGGCTAGTTCTACATCATAGCTGGTTCCTAGAGGCATCGGGGTTATTCCTAATAGAGGCATAAATGTAATGGACACGAAACTCCTATCGGCACCCGTATCGAAAAGTATGGAAGCATAGCGATTGTTGAGAAGGAACGTACCCGTGACGACGTTCGGATCCTCCCTGATCTCCCTGCCAACCGCATATACTCTTCCTTGAGCTGCTTCCACTTCCATCTTCACTTGCGGAGCCTCAATAGCTTGCATAGCACGATTTCCTCCTGCTCCTTGGTGTCCTTGATGATACCCCGTATTTCCATTACTTCGATACCCCCGATATTCTCCACTCCCAACATTACCAACAGCCAACGACTCACGACACTCATTCCTATAGTGTCCCTTCTTACCACATCCAAAGCAGGTGATGTTAGATTTCCAATCAGTTCCTGGTGCGACTTGCGCCATAGCCAGGGGTCGGGATCTACAATCCTTAGCAAAGTGTCCTAGCTTAGCAGAATTCCTACATATCACACCGCAACGTCCTTCATGATGACGGTTGCATGACCTGCACCATGTCTTACTCCCTCCAGAATTCTTCTTCTCTCCATTACCCATAGCATAAGCCTTAGCAGTCTCCTGTCGTTTGTTAGGCCTGTCATGTCCCTTGGCATGGTCATTCCTCTTCCTCTTATCTTTCTTCCCCTTCTCAGCATTCTCCAACACGATGGAATCCACCAGAATCTGAGCTAGTAACATAGCCTCATGCAGATTTGCAGGCCTAGCTACAATCACATCATTCCTCGTTGCTAGAGGCAAACCATCCGTGTAACGCTCAATCTTGAGGCTTCAGTCTTGACCATGTCGGGCCAAAGCAACGACAACTCTTGATATCGACGGTTGTAAGTCGTCATATCATATCCCTTCACTTTATGATTCCAGAACTCAATCTCTAACTTCTTGATCTCATTCCTTGGGCAATATGTCTTAACCAAAAGCTCCTTAAGTTGTTCCCAAGTCATACCATACGCAACTTCATCTCTAACAGACTTACGATAGTTATTCCACCAAGTCAACGCTTCGTCCTTAAAAGTGAACGTCGAAAACTTCACTTTAGCANGAACTCAATCTCTAACTTCTTGATCTCATTCCTTGGGCAATATGTCTTAACCAAAAGCTCCTTAAGTTGTTCCCAAGTCATACCATACGCAACTTCATCTCTAACAGACTTACGATAGTTATTCCACCAAGTCAACGCTTCGTCCTTAAAAGTGAACGTCGAAAACTTCACTTTAGCATTCTCAGCACAGTTACTGATGGTAAACACCGATTCAGTCTTTTCTATCCATCTCACCAAGTACACAACTCCTTCAGTTCCACAGAAATCGATAGGGCCACAAGTACGGAACTCTTTGTAGTTACAACCCGGCGTTCGGACAGGTAGTGGAATCTCAGCAGAGGTATTGGAGTGATTCGATTCCGCTAAGAGAGCGGCAACACATTGGTCCACGAGTTGGTTGATCATATCCTGATCGACCGTAGGAGTGTTGGGCGGAAAGTGATCATTGTCACCCTGAACTTCAACGTTTGGGTTTTGGGCATTGTGATTTGTGGCGTCATGGTGATCGGGTGTGGGAGTTTCAGCATTTCGTTGAGGACATCGTCCTCGACGACCAGTAGCAGCCACAGCAGGGCTGGTTCGAGTAGCTCTGACAGGGTTTCGTCGTGGAGCCATCAATCTGAATTCACGACACAAGTTTCCATAAGATTCCCACAACACAGACATAACGTCCGATAGCAGAATCAATAATCAATAGATAGAATATCAATGGAATACCAATCACAATTAAGCCACAACCCATAGAATATCAAAATACGAATACGAAAGGCACATTCATTCATAAGAAAAGAGTCGATACAACGTTTCAACACGATAGAGTAGATAGATAGCAACAATCCAAAAGATACAACCAAAGAAAGAAATAGGAATACAAGACGGTAAAATAAACTAGCTTTTCTAACCAAGGACCACTCGGTTTAGAAAGCGAAGCGACAAAAACTTATAACCACTCTAGCCACGTCCCTGACGAACAACTCTAAGCTCGTCCTGCAAACTCTTCACCTCTCTCCACACGGAGGCAATCTCAACACTGTAGGTCTCCTGATCCCTCTTGAGGTCAACAACCTCTCTCTCCAGATCTGCTGATCTCCTCCACAGTTTCCTATCCCCATCCCTAGTGGTAAGGAAACCCCCTCTGAAGAATCTCGAACTGATTTCTCAAAGCTGACAGGTCACCCCTCAGTGCCCTGATCCTACCAAGTACGAATCCCATGTCATCCCTCAAATCATCTATCGTCCTAGCAGACTCATCTCCCAACTGTACAACCAACTCCCTAATCCTAGTCCCATGTGCCAATAATCTCTCCCAAATACGACCAATCTCTCCATGTTCTGCCGCTTCAGACGACACAACTGATGGCACATCCGACCCAGGTGAGAGGGGAGGTACGTCCAACTCAGCTGGTGGTGGAACAAAGGGTAAAGGCGAAAATGGTGGTGAATCCGGCTCATCCGAATGGACAGAATGAGCGGGGCTCTGAGCTGGATCAACAGCATCATCCGGTACATCCTCCTCCTCCTCCCCTTCAGGAGGGTCAACATCCTCATCCTCCTCCTCCTCCTTCTCGGGAGGGTCTACATCCTCATCCTCCTCATCCATGTGAGGATCAGCATCCTCATCCTCCTCGGAGTAGGACTCCCTAATCCTACGCCTCTGAGAGGGCGAACCAATAGGTGATGAAGTCGGCGATCTCGAACGATGACATAATAAAGAGGTGGGTGATGATGACAGAAAAGAGTGAGCATGAAGCTGAATAGGCGGTGATAAAGGTCGTACCGATATACGAGCTATAGTGCGATAAGGAAATCGCGGGGTCCGAGCTCGTACCAGCACCTGATGTAAAGTAAGTTGTCGCGAAGAGCTGGGGCGATCAGCTGATGAAGCAGATAGCTGAGCAACATGTGGAGTATGTGGGCCTGAAGTGGCCGATGATGATGAAGCGATAGCAGAATCTCGGACGATCATTTAGGGATCATCTCGAGCTGGAATAACCTGAGTCCGTGCTGGTCCAAAAGGATCAACAAGGATACTCTCAAATACATCAGCAATAAGCGAAGGCATGTCTGTGACAACGGTATAGGGATAGGTGTAAGAGTTTCAAAATGAATCGAACGCGCATCTAATGTAAAACTCAACGATATAGTTTCTAAAATCAAAATACCGCATTATTCTAATCACGTATAAAATCGTAAAACCGCTTAAATCAATCATAATATTAATCAAAACTCAATACTCGAATAATATCTCAAAATATATATACCATGTCAAATCAATAAATCATAACCATCGCAATAATCATAATGTAAAATTCCAATCTCAACTTAAGTTCTCGCATCTATCTCAAAATAATCATTTCATAAATTCATATCGTTCAAAACTTATCTTAAATGAAGACTTCGGCTTGGCAGCTGGCAGGCGTTGGTCGAGGATCGATGTTTATATAAGAAAATGGTTATAGTTTAGGTTTAGTATGTACCTAATTCTCTATAACCTTGGCTCTGAATACCAATCTGTAACACCCCCAAAATTCGTACAGCGGAAGACTTACAAGTTTTCGGGGTGCTACGTGAATTGATACCATCACAAGTATAGGTAACGAGATAGCATAGATAATAATGTAAACCAAAGTCAGCAAAAGTTAAAGTTTACATAAATCCATGGGTTTTAGATAGGCAAGCCCAAATAGATAATTAAAACAACAGGTCTTTAAAAGAAATATCAGAGTTTCCATCGATGTCTCAAACCAAGCCAAGATCTAAGCAGCTTTACCATTGTCCAAGTAGTGAAAGCAAGATGTTAGCTTTGCTATTTTGGAATCTGGCGTCTTACACGTGAAATGGTCTAGAAACGTAGCTAGCTAGACACGTAGGGACTATAGTTGTAAACGTGTAATAGTCATGTTATGTTTGCCCTATATAAACCCCTTAAGGCTTCACTTGAGGGGTGTGGGTGTGTAACCTTATCTTCATTAATAAAAATATCTTTGTTTCACCTCACCTTCTCTCTACTTTCTCTCTCTAAAATAGTCATGGATTACATATACTTTGATCAACCTCGACCTCCCGAACCACATAAATCATACTACTTTTCGGTCCTACAATTGGTATCAGAGCCAGGTTGTGTTTATCATTGATTTTTATGGTTCGTATCATGGTTTTAAGCTGTTCTTACCCCATATTTTTCGGATCTGAAAAAAAATCTCATCTTTTGTGGTAAACATTTTTTTAAACAATATTTTTATGTATCCAAATGGTCTAAAACAAGTACTTTTTGTCCTGGTCTTGTTAAACTTATCAGATCTGGTCTATTGGTCTCCATTTTTTCTGGGTTTTTCTGGGCAACTGATGAAGATCATCGAGTTTCATGAGCAGTTCTTGCGAGTATCATATTAGGGTTTAGCGAGTATGAGTTGCGAGTATAGATTGCGAGTAAGCAAGTTTGGCGAGTATGCCTTTTATAACCTTATCGTTTTGCGAGTAAGGTTTCTTTAGCGAGTATCAACAGGCCAAACTATACTCGCTTAAACTCAGCTTAGCGAGTAAGGAAAGTAGACCTTAGATCTGATTCTTCATCGGTCATTAAAACAGTTAAAATGAAAAAGAAGGAGTAGAAGAACAGATTTAGACCATAACCAATACTACTATAACCTACATCAAACAACAAATCCTTATCTAACATATACCCATCGACATAACCTTCTCACTGTCAACCACTCATCTCCAAACAAGATACGAAAAATTCAAAAGAAAAATAAAAGACCAAGATCTCAGTTTGTGTTCAACTCAAGAAACAATCGTTAAAGATTTTTTTTAGTTTGAATATCACTGATGAACTCAAATAAGTACATATTTTAATCATCATTTATCCTATCTTATTGACCTGTTTTATTATATTATGTATGAGAATTGGTGCTTTTATGTTTACTTTTGTAATTCTCAGGTAAAAACAGGTATTTGGTGAAAGTTGGCGATTTTGGACTAAAAATGGAGCAAAACGAGCAAGATGTCAAAAGTCTACTGAAACTCAGAAGATACGCCGTATCTCACTCAACAGATACGACGTAACATCATACTTAGATGAATTCGAAGACCATTGCCTGACTTTGAAGCATGCGCCGCATGTCATTCTGACATGCGTCGCATATGAAACTTTGGTCAACGAAGAAGATCGAACTTGTTCTACTCCAGATACGCCGCATCTACTCACAAAAGAACGGCGCATCTCTATCAAGATTTCACCAGATGAAGAATCCAAGATTATAATACATACGCCGCATCATAGATCAAGATACGCCGCATCTGAAGACGGTGTACGAATATTCTGGAAGATATTAATCTTGGACCCCACGCGAAGTTAAGTCGATGCGCCGCATCGACCTCTCAGACAGAAACTATAAATACCCAAGACCTACACGAATTTAAGAGACCTTTTACCAAACCCTAAAGTCGACAACAGTAGAAGGAGAGTGCCAAGACACGTCCAAAAGAAGATCCTAAGAGCTGTAAGAAGGTCCTGCATGTATATTTAATTCATTAGATAGTTTTGTTTTATTGTAATAGTACGCTTTAATCCATCAGGATTGATGGCCAGTATTTACGCGATAGCGACCGTTTTATTCGCCTTAAAATTGCTTTCCCATCGATTAAAGTTTATATGTTTGATGTCTTTGGTAACTTTTATTAGTGCATTGATCACCTCTGTGTCTAGCTGAGCATTGCTCGGGTCGCCATGCCTCTTTCCTCGCCTATGAATTCTAATATCTTTAGAATAATGATTAGGATAGTCATAAGTAGTCATTAAGAGTTTACTCGCCGATAAGATTAGAGCCAACGAGAAAGGACAGAATTAATACTCAACATATAAAACTAGCAATAAAACAAGTGACAAACTATCTAACATTAGGACAGGACTTCTTATTGTTTCTATGTATCTATTTGTGTGCATGCGTACTTCTCTGTTTAGGGATAATCGGTCCATAGTTAGGAGTAGGAGTAGGTTAATTAATCATAACCAAAGCCGTGCCAGTCTCTCAGGCTGAAACCCCCCTTTGCGTTAGATTAGGATTGTATAGCTAACCTTGTATAACTAACTTAGACATTAAAACACTTAGCAAAGTAACTAGATAATACGTTCCACTCTTAGTGATCGACACCCTACTTACCATTATATACATACGTACCGGGTACACTGCTCGTTAAGTGTGTGTGTCATTGATAAGTCGGCAATTATAAATTTAAAACTTGAATAGGCCATAAAACACCCTATATGTGCTACAACGATAATGACAACACGACTCACGTACGCATCAACGGCTTATCAAATTCGTCAACTTGATAAGTCCAACCCTTTGTCGACTTACTTATTAGCCCTTAAGTATATCATTAGTTGTAGGATGCATTTTTCGTCAACATGGCCACTTAATATCCTTATTGGGCTCGTCAGTCCAATAGGTCCAACAACGATATTAATGACCCGTTATCGATAAATAAATCCGTGACTTTACTCAATAAGGTTAAATAGTCATTATCAAAGAACAATGAGCTTTGGACTTGCTTAGCGTGTGCTCGAATATTTAATAATTGACTTCGAACATCACATTTGTTTTGAACCCATAAGGATTCCTTTTTAAAGACTTTCCGTTATTAATTCGTAATATGAATTCGTTATATATTTATTTAATAAGGTTCCGATAAATATTAATCTAACTTAATAGTTAATAGTTATCGTCACGTT
>LBNU01027753.1:0-11002 GCA_014162995.1 Artemisia annua | reverse complement strand
ATAATCATCAATGAGCTTTGATTAAGTGTCTCTTGTACTTTCTTGAGCCTTTGAGAAATAATTCATCTTCACGGGCTTTTCATGAGTAGATTTCTTCTTTTACTTCTCTTTCAAACTCTCTTCCACATCTCGTGCTCTTTTTGGGCTTTTAGGTTGCTTTTTGTGATGTTTTAGCAATATCCATACCTGCACAGTCATAAACCCAAAAACACGATATCTTTGGCTTTGAACGTTAGTTTTTGGTCTAAAATAGTCTAATAATGGTGAATAAAAGATATGTGAATAAGCACATATCACTAGTCATGATCACAACAAGAGTAGTAATTAGGTTAACACTACTTCTCTCTACTGATTCTCCTTTATTTACTTTATTTTCTTGCTATTTACTTTTATTAGTTTAATTAATCTATAAAACCCCCTTTTATACGTGACACGAACTTAGATAATTTCCGCACCTTAGCTCTTGGGACGACCTCGGCTTTACCAACTAGCTATACCACACACGACCGGATACACTGTCCGTTAGTGCGTAAAAGGTAGACCTTAGGTTAACGAGACTTTATAAATATTAAAACCTGGTCAGTAAAGCCAGCATCAAGCTCAGGTCGGGGCAAAGAAGAATTCACTTTCACATGACCCCATGGAATGTTGGGAAGTGCAAAATGCAGAAAAGACTCTTAACCAACCCTAATGCACCTAATAATCATGTCCGGAGTGCGATCCTTGCTTGGGAAGCAAGGATCAAGAATCCCCAAAAGCATGGAGGAGGAGTGCGATCCTTGATTGGAGATACTGTGTAGCAACCCACAAAATCTCATCAGTATCATTCCCATTACAAATACCTATAGTAGGTATTTCACAGGTAAATTTTTGCTTTTTATGTGCATTCACTACTTGCATGACTCTCTAGACCTGCTCACGTATCCACACAAGCCAAACAACTCAACACTCACATCTTATAAACCCTTGGTATGTCAAGCATAAGATCACAACAACACCATAATAAGTAATCTACCAATCTAACACACTAAACTTACCACAAAACCATGACAAACCCTAATTAGACCTATGTGCTAACTAAACCCTATATGCTTAACTAAACTAGTTTGAAAAGTGTTCAAGGCTTATGTATGAGTTACCTTAGGAACACACTAAGTAATCTACCAATCTAACACACTAAACTTACCACAAAACCATGACAAACCCTAATTAGACCTATGTGCTAACTAAACCCTATATGCTTAACTAAACTAGTTTGAAAAGTGTTCAAGGCTTATGTATGAGTTACCGTAGGAACATTAGGATACCTTAGGACCAAAGGCACTAGTAAAACCCATTAGAGCTTAGGTACAAGTCCCTTATGCACAAAACCATAACTAGGTTATAACTTCCCGAAAACTAAGTCAAACCATCCCAAATCTTTCCCATAAGCTACCACCACTTAGTATAAGCCTATTAGGACTTAGGATTAGTCACTAAACACTCATAGGACTCTAACCTCGACACTAAACCCTAAGCTAGACCCTAAACTCACTCTAGGCAAAACTAGGTCAAAACTAAACCTAAACCTTAGAACTAAGCTACTATAGCACCTCTAAACTAGCAACCAAGAACCCTAGAACCTACCCTAGACCTATCACACACCCTAGCACCTTACAAGCACCCAAGCAAGGAGGTGCATCACCTGCTACCCACAGCTTCATCCCTTCCACACAAACCCTAGAACCGCCTATAGCTTACCCTAGTCACCTTCGTAGCTTAAGATAGTAACATATAGCTACCATGAGTCACCTCCCTCCCCCTCGACACCTCCTACTTGCTTTGCTTGCTCTCCACTCCAAACAGACCCTATAAATAGCTCGAAACCCCTTTCATTTCAAAGGCACACCTCTTCTCTTCTTCACCTTAAATATTCTGTACCTAGTGGTAGTACTCGAGCTATAGTAGGCCTAGGAGTCGAGCAAAGCAAGCCAAGGACACTTGTCGAGTTATTTTCCCATCGCTAAACCCTAAAACCCTCGTTAGCCCTCCCTTTGGTCACGTAAGCTTCTAATCTAGTTTCTTTAGATTTAGTTTAGTCCTACTATAGTATTAGGTTGCCTTATATCCCATTAGGACCCTTGCCTAAGCCTTGATCACTAAAAACTAGAACTTATCTTTTTAAAACCCTAAATAGTGTCGAATACATGTTTATATGCCATAAGCCCTTTACATAAGCTAAAATCTGATTTAGGTAACTTAGATAAGCTAATATTAGTTAAACATAAGCTAGGAAACCTTTTTGCTTCAAAAAAATATAGTTTGCATGAAATTAGGAGTAGTTTTGCAAAGTTTTCCATGCATAGGGGTATATATATGGTAACTTTCTGAAAATATTAAGTATAGGGACTATTTTTGCCATTTCTTAGAAGTTATAAGTATAAGGACTCTTGTTGCAAAGTTATAAAACCCTAGGATAAAAAGTTAAATAGTTGTAAACTTAAAAGGATTAGTTTTGCAAAAGTTATAAAGTTAAGGGTTTTAATGGTAAATTTTGAAAACTTATAAGTCCAAGGGTCATTTCTGCCATTTTCCTAAAATATAGAAGTATAGGGACTAATTGTGTCAAGTATAGATAGTTATAAGTATAAATAATAAGTAGTATAAGTTTAGGGTAGATTTTGTAAATATGTTAAACTATAAGGGTATAAAATAAAAATATTAAAGTTAGAAGCATAACACAATACTAGGGAGCTTCATGTGAGGAGTATTATGTGGATATTTCTTTTTGAGGAGTTTGCTGGGTTTACGATTTAAAGTGCCCTGGCTCCTCAAACGATTATTGCATGTACTTCTGAATTATGATGGCCCGAACGGTGTTATGTTATAACTAAACTCTAAATAAATACATAACTAAATAGTAAGGAGCCTCATGTGAGGAGTATTAACTTTTGAATTATGATGGCCCGAACGGTATTATGTTGATAACATAATACAACAGTAGGGAGCTTCATGTGAGGAGTCTTATACTTCTGAATTGTGACGGCCTGAACGATGTTATGTTATACCTAAAACACTAAAAATCCTAAGGATGATTACTTAAGAAACTTAAACAAAACAACTAGAGCTTGACATACATCCACAACTACAAAACATCAGGATACGTGAGTAAGGCAGTCTAGTTTCCGAGTCACTTTTTGCATTAATAAGATTTCCCTAAGCCCAGGTGAGTTTCATAGCCTCACACCTTTTAAATTCCGTGAGTTTCATAGCCTCACACCTTTTAAATTCCGTGAGTTTTCATAGCCTCACATCTTTTAAACGCTTTCTAAATGCTTTACAAACCCTGTGAGAGGGATACGTGCTTTAAATAGAATACAAGTCTTTTTCTTTGGTTGTTGCACGAGTAAACTATCTGCCACCACTACTTAAATAAAATTCATGCATCTAATCGTTTGGGATATTGTAACAACCCAGTAACTTCCCCCTTAGGTTAGAAATGCCTTACTAACTTAACTTAGGCCCTCACTAAGCACAATCTAGGTTAGAAATGCCTTTAGGATTTTCCCGAGCCAAATTTTTGCTTTATTATATCTTATTAACCTAACTAACCATTAGACAAGCTCACGGATCTACCAAAGCCAACCAACACTATGTTTACTTGATGTAAACATCCCGGTATGTCAAGTCAAGGTTATAAACATATTTTTACTAAGAAAACTATCACTCTAGTACACCATGCTTATCTGAAAACCCTAACTGCACCTATGTGTTTACGGTTATCTTTAAAACCCTAATTGCCTATCTGAATTAGCTTGAAAGTGTTTAAAGCTTAGGTATAAGTTACAATATCTACCCTAGGATATATTAGACTCCCTAGACCATAGTACAACCCCCTAGAACTTAGGTACAAGTCTTATATGCATATAACCCTAAATAGGTTATAACTTCTTGGAAACTAGGTATAACTTTCCCAAATCTTTACCATAAGCCACCATCACTTAGTATAAGCCCCCTAGGACTTAGAATTAGTCATTATACACTCATAGGACACCAAATTAGGCACTAAACCCTAGGCTAAACCTAAAACTCTCACTAGACAAAACTAGGTTAAAACTATACCTAAAACCTTAAAACTAGCTACTACACTATTCCTAAACTACCAAACAAGCAACCTAGCACCTCTATATAACTAAGCAATCACCCTAGCACCTCCAAGCACCCAAGCAAGGAGGTTCATCACCTCCTTGTCTCCACCTTGAACCAAACTGCCTCCCTCGGCTCTCTACCACCACAACTGACCTACCACCAGCCCCATAGCTATGTACAGCTCGTCATTGTCATCTCCTAGACCTGCCACACCTCCCCTAGATTTGCTTGCTCATCCCTCCCACTCCACGACACATGGCGAACCTTTTCTTGCTCGCTACTCCTACGCGGGCTATAAATAGCCGAGCCTCCCCTCATTTCTTCTTCACACCTCCTCTCTTCTCTACCTCACTTATATTTTGTAGACTAAGACCCTTAGAAGCCAAAGAGATCGAGTAACGAAGCCTTGGTAGTGTCGAGTTGTGAATTTGAGCCGAGAGAACCCTAGAAAATCCTAACGCCCTCGTTACCCTTCCCACGACCTAGGTAAGGCTTGAACTTGAATCTAGTACACTTAGAATAGACTTAGGACTCTTAGGACATGCATTAGAACCCTTAGGATAGCCTAAAACCTTCATGTTTACATGCTTAATAGTCTATTCTAAGTTATAAGTTTAAGGACCTATTTTGCAAACTTTGAAACCTTAGGATAATAATTAAAATAAGTTATAAACTAAAAAGGACTAATTATGCAAATATTATAAAGATAAGGGTAAATAAGGTAAATAACGAAAGTTAGTATAATTTAGGGACTATTTATGTCATTTCTTTAAAATATATGAGTATAGGGACTATTTGTGCAATAGTTAGAAAGTTATATGCTTAATTATTAATAGTTTATAAGTTTAGGGTAGAAAATGTAAATATATAAATTTAAAGGGTAAAAATGGACTATTTTCATATATATACAAAACCTATTTTGAGTTAGAAGCATAACACAATACTAGGGAGCTTCATGCGAGGAGTACTATGTGGATATTTCGTTTTGACGAGTTTGCTGAGTTTACGATTTAAAGTGCCCTGGCTCCTCAAACGATTATTGCATATACTTCTAGGTTATGATGGCCCGAACGGTGTTATGTTATAACTAAACCCTAATAACAACATAACTCAATAGTAGGGAGCTTCGTGTGAGGAGTATTAACTTCTGAATTATGATGGCCCGAACGGTATTATGTTGATAACATAATACAATAGTAGGGAGCTTCATGTGAGGAGTCATATAATTCTGAATTACGATGGCCCGAACGGCAATTCTGGTCATCGTGATACCTTTATGTTTATTTACTCTTGATTTTATTTGATGGGATCAGTTTGGTTACTTTGTAAAGCTTAGTGGCACCAAACTTAATATACATTATGACTTACTGTGATTCTTTGTGACCCTTGTGTATAGTGATTCTTTGTGACCCTTGTGTATAGGCTCTCTTATGAGTAGGTTGCTTTCTTATGAGTAGGTTTTGATTAACATATAAGATATGATTTGGTCACTGTGATTAATTAACAGATGATTTGCTGGACTTTCACGTATTAGAATTTCATTAAGCTCGACGCAATTTAAGCTGTAATGCATAGGCTTACAGGAAGTGAAGGTCAAACTATATGTTCCAAATTTTAACTCTAACACTTCTGAGCATCAAGAGTTTATCAGGACTAAACCAAACATGCTGATTTGATGTGTTTCTTTCGACATTGTATATTATGACAGTCTTTGTAATCAGCATATATTTGTTGAACTACATAAAACCCCGTAGGTATAATGTTATTAATGACTATTATTGATAATGGTGAAACCCTAGACACCTGGACACCCTAAACCCACAAACCAGCCTTGGGCTTATTAGTCCGCTAATACTCCCCCGCAGTCCGAGCGGCGAAATCGCGAAAGCTCGGACTGGAGTAGCAAACTAGGAAAGAAAAGAAAAGCAAAACAGTAACGTAATAAAAACATAACTTTAGTCGACTCGTAACAAAACCGTACCAACGGTCGACTTTAGTCGACTGGTACAACGGTCGGCTAAGTCGACTGGTAACAACACCGTACCAACGGTCGACTTTAGGGACTGGTACCAACGGTCAACTTTAGTCGACTGGTAACAAAGCCGTACGAACAATCAACTAACAAACAAACATAAAGATAACGATAATTTAAAAAAAAAAAAAAAAAAAAATAACAACAAATAAAACATTAAACCTTATGCCCAAAGAGGAGAAAGCAAGCAAAGAAAAAAGAGGTGACAAGGGAAGCAGATCTACGCCAACTAACTTCGTATTTTTGCTCCAGTTTTTCCGTCCTTAATTTTATGTTATTAAAGAATACACACTCGCCCACATAAGGATCCAGCCGCCACTTTTTCTTTTTAATTTGAAGAATTGAAGCAAATGGACTTCACTGGTTAGTACTTTAATTTGCCTATTTCATTTCGCTCTTTTTGGTAAGCTAGCGTTGATTGTTGCGGTTTGAAAGTGCGGTTTCCTCGCGAAATGAATCCTTGGCTTTTTTTTTTTTTTTTTTTTTTTTTTTTTAAACTTACGGTTATCTTTATGTTGTTGTTAAGTTATTGTTCGTACGCTTTGTTACCAGTCGACTAATTGACCGTTGGTACCAGTTCCTAAAAGTCGACCAGTACGACATCGATATACGGGGGCGGAACTGTTTACCTGTCGACTTAGCAAGACCGTTGTCCTAAGTCGACTAAAGCGTACCGTTGGTACGGTTCTTGCTCTGCTGTTACGCTGATCAACTTAACAGTTATGTTTATTAACGTTAACCGCGGGGCCTAATAATACTGCGCGTTATGTCTGCCTTTTTTCTCCCTCTCCTTCTCTAATATTGCGAACTCTCCAGTCCGAGCTTTCGCGTTCGCGCCGGACTGGGGGGAGGGTATAAAATAGAACGGACTATAACTAAATGTCCCAAAGGCTGGTTCTTGTACTGGAGCTTCTATCTTCTCTTCTCTCCGTCACTTGGATGTTTTGTCCAGGTGTACTATGGGGTTGTCGACCTTAAACTCCTACAATAATGACCCACGTTTCAAAAGATTAAAGCCACACATAAAATAGAACCGATCCGAGTAACGAAGCCACCCGGGGTTTTTATGTAGTTTCAACTAATTATATGTGCGGAAGTATAAACAAAGACTGATCAAATTGGATATATCCGAGTCAATGTCTATTAGGAGTAACACATCAAATCAGGGTATTTTGGTTTAGTCTTGATTATATCTTGCGTTGACCTGCGACAAGAAGAAGTGTTGAGTATAAAAACTTCTGGAACATAGTAAAAATATTTCTCTTGAAAGCCCTTACTGCACTTCCTGGTAAGCCTAATGCATTACATACCGCTTTTAAATCCCTTGCGTCGAGCTACCAATGAAACTCTCTATACGGAAAGTCCCAGCAAATTCAATGGCTGTTTAAATTAAAATCACAGTGAGGCCCTAATATGTCAATAATCATACTTAATAGTTATTGAAATCAAAAACCTCTATCACAAGTAAGTAAAAGCAACCTACAACTCATATAAAGAGCCTATACACAAGGGTCACCAAATAGAGAAAACAATATACACAAGAACGGGGTTTGGCACAAAGAAACTCTACTAGTAAGTCATAGAGGGAACATGTGCCATTTAAGTTGGTGCCACTAAGCTTTGAACCTTTAAAAGTTTAAACACCAAGTGAGTCCCAATCATAAAAATAGACAACCATGAGTAATAAATAAAAACATACAACGACGGTTACGTGACAGAATGCCGTCTCTCGGATGTTTACATGCCAGACCTGTTAATTATCAAGTAATTTAATGTCCTTACTACCCTTCATCCTGAGCTCCCATAGCTATTGTATTATAAATTTTATCAAGACATAAACCGTTTTAATGGTCGGACCTATTGCCATTCAAATCAATGGCCCCCAAAAACTATATACTTCAACACGAAGTCCCACTTGAAACGCTTATTGTTATTTTAGGGTTTGTACGCTAAATATATAACAATATCAACCAGTTTCGTTAAATAAGTTATAAAGCATTCATAACCTAGAAAGGTAAAAGGATGACCAATTATACTGTTTTGAGGATGGCACCAGGAGGCACTATTTTAAATCGTGAAAACATTAAAGTATTAAAGGTAAAAAACTAAGGGGTAGAATCAAAACGAAAAAAGCTCAGCAAATTCGTCAAAAGAAATATCTACAATTAGATAACGTAATAATTTTAAGCGTGGCACATAGGTCTCCCTAGTATTTTTGGTGTTTAGCTTCTTAACATCAAAGAGTTACGATTTGTTATATATTTTCTGAAAATATTTTTTTTTTTTAGATCGGTGTTTTATTGATAGGGTTTGACGAGGCAGCTTAGGTGGAGGCGGCTCAACTTAGCCACCTAAGTCTGAGGATCAGACTCGCTCCGATACCATGTTGGACTACATAAAACCCTGTAGGTATAATGTTATTAATGACCATTGTTTATAATGCTGAAACCCTAGACACCCTAGACACCCTAAACCCACAAACCGGGCTTGGGCCTATTAGTCCGCTAATAATATTAGCTTCATATGTCGCACTCTAATTGCCTTCTATAAAAATCATGAAAAGTCTATATTTGGCATTTGTCTATTTATAAGATATACTCCGTAATTTCTTACACAAATTAAGTAGTTGAGTTACTGCTGCAAATTTCTTATTGTATGTGCATTATGGTTTTATGAATGTTGATTGTTGTGGTTCTTACGCTATTACAGTTAACAAAAGCAATTTACTCAAATAACTAAAAACATCTTAGAAATGAATGCATAATCATGTATCAACTTAAGAAAAGCTTCAGCTAGATTATTGATTCCTTTCACATATTTGGCCCACCTCAATCACTATATAAAACTTATTATGTTGTCGAAATTTAGGTAAACAATGTCACGAAGATGTAAGCGAGGTAAAGCAAAGGGTAAGAAAATATATCCACCTGAATCGTTCTATATCGATTTCAATGAGGATGGACTAGCTATTGGACCCACACGCAGTAGATTTGCTTCATGGTTCTCACTCGAGTTGAAATCACGTATTTCTTATCATTTGGAATGGGATAAAGTAACAAAGGCGATGAAGGAGACATTCTTTTTCTAATCATTCTTCTTATCGTTGTAGAAACCAGGAGACATCGAAGCTGAGTTAACAAAACTTGGTACTCAAACAGCTATTAAAAAGTTCTTCACATTTCGAGAACCAGAACCATTTTATTTTCCTAAAGGTATAGGTTTTAAACATTCACCAGGTGAAACTCCGGTTGCCCTACCACCTTGGCTAGCGGAAGAAGATATCGACTACTTTGCAACCCAACTAGAAAAGACCGGTTGGTCCGGTGGCATCAACTACTACCGAGCTTTGCACTTGTATGGTTAACTTTTAAAGTTACTAAGAAATATACAGAAATCAAAATATTCATAGAAATCGCCCATGATGTTTGCATATACAGTCACTATTTTACTAACTGAATGGATTTATTTTCCTTTTTGCCGGTCTTTGTATAGGACCTGGGAACTGACAGCGGCATGGCATGATGCAAAAGTGACAGTGCCATCAAAATTCATCATTAGGGATATGGACTTTGTTAGAACCTAAGTTTTCTCCATTTTAGTCAAGTCTCGGTTATTTCAACATTTGTAATAGGTTGCTATGATTATTGATTATGTATACATTTAGGATGAGTCCAATACTCGTCCAATGGGCCTAAAGCCCACTCGTTTAGAATAAGGAAGGAGAAAGAGATGTTGCCCTAGCTCCTCTCCTATAAATAGGAATGCATGTAATCATTTCTATTTGTTGGTTATTTCAATACATTAAAGAAACTCTTGCACTTTTATTCTTCATATTTGTTATAATCAACCAAACTCTATTTCTCATCTTATTTCTACCAAATCTATACTTGTGTTTACAATATGGTGACCTAACAAGTGGTATCAATCGCCAAAAGAAGGTGTATTTTTTTGTTTTTGCTCTTAACGACCCAAAAACAACCTTTTTACTCGTTATTTTTTTGTTAAAAGCTTGCAACTTTCTTGTTTGTTTCGTGTTTTTATCACATATTTTACATCAAAACTTGTGTTATAAACTCAAACAACCAACAAAGTTTCAAATTTTTCACTAAATTTTGATTCGTACAAATTTGTACCATTTTTCGAAATTTTTCAAATTGTTGAAAAGTGGTTCAAGTTTGCAACTTTCTTTAACATTTCATCATTTTAAAGCTAGTTGTACAAGAATCTTGGAATAAAAACGTGTTTTTGGATTGCTTTTATCAAAAACAAAAATCTGCCAAAAAGTGTACTTTTTTCAAAATCCTTAAACCCTAACTTTCGAGATCTTTTGTGACTGCTCCTAAAGTGTTTTCATTGGTTACTCAGTGCTTTTCTCTCTTGTATAAGAAAGAAAACACTTCGACTTGTTGGATATTTTCGATATTGTATAATCTCGAAAATTTGTGGAATTTTTTTCAAAAATTTTGAACTTTCGAGATCTTTTCTGGCTTATCGAAATCTTTTGATTTTCGAGATCCTTGGAAAACTTTCGAAATCCTTTCATAATTTTCGAGAACTTTACTAATTCCAGCTACAGTAAAATTTCTCAAAGTTTGTTACAATTTTCTCGATAAATCTGCTTTTTCGAGAAATTTTGAACTTTTTCGAAATCTTTGGGAATTTTTCGAAATCTTTGGTACTTTGACTGTTTTTCGAGATATTCAACATTTTAAACTTTGGAAACATACTTGGGATAGTATTCGAGAATTGGCATAACACTTATACCTTCTACAAGATCCATTTTCACACAAGTATTTCATCATGTCTCAACCACCGTACTACAACTTTCATCATCAGCAACCC
>LBNU01027751.1:0-10760 GCA_014162995.1 Artemisia annua | reverse complement strand
TGTTGAATCTATTTAACCTTGATAGATTTTCTAGCTCTCTTTGATCGTTAGCAGTGTCTATGTAATCACAAACACTCTAATAGAGAATCTCCAGAGCTTGTACTCTAATGCGGAAAACAAATACAAGCATAAACAATAAATACTAAGAACGCTTAATCCTCTATGGATTATATATTGAAAACTTATAAACTCGTTCGTTACATCAAACATAAACTTGTGTTCCTTTTATAGACAAGGAACCCTAACCTAAACCGTTTCCAAGAAACGTATCTTCTATAAACTTTTAAATAATATGCATTATCTTTTCCTAATATAACTCATGCATATCCTAACTACATTACATAATACGCGGTTTTACTAAGTCCGCAGAAACTAAACATGCTGAAACGTATCTTCAGCAGTAATATTTCATTAGCAGAATCTGGTCTTCAGCAGATTCCCTTCAGCAGTAACCATCAGTGGAATTCACACTCAGAAGAATTCCCAACAGAAAATCACCCAAGTGATCCTCTGGGATAGCCTGAAGGAGAATAGTTCTTACTTTACTTTCCCTCTGCACAGCTAGAATTTCTTCAGCAGTTGTAGGATCAAGATGGTACATCCTTCCTTCTTGATCTGTTCCAGTCCTCTTTGGGCTATTACCTTTAAGGACCACCTTCCAAAGATTGTAGTCAATGTTGGTGATCCAGTTCTGCATCTTCATGGCCCAAAGTTCATATTCTTCTTTCTTGAGGTAAGGGAATTTTGCATTACTGTTTGTGAGATTGAGTTGATGTAAGGATGTGATGTTTTGATTGAGTGTAACATCTGTCTCATTGTCAGATCCAGGCATGATGGTTGGTTGTTTTGGTTATGTGTGTGTAAGAAGATGATGTTCTTAGTATCACAGAGACTCTCCCGAGGCTCTGATACCACTTGTTAAAACTAAGACCTTGATAGATCTTTGAGCACTCGTGAATCGTTAGCAATGTTTATGTAATCACAAACACACTAATAGAAAGTCTCCAATACTTGTATTCTAAAGCGGAAACAAACACAAGTAATAATACAGAATACTAAGAACTCTTTGATTCTCTATGGATCTTTTATAAAGCTAAAACTTGTTTTTCAAATTCGTACATAAAATATAATAAGATGTTCCTTTTATAGACAAGGAACTCTAACCCTAAACCGTTTCACAAGAAACGTATAATCTATAAACTATCAAAGATATGCATTATCTTCTCCTAATAAAACTCATGCATATCCTAACTAAAATACAAAATACGCGGTTTATATATATCCGCAGAAACACACTAAGTAGAAACTATTCTTCCGCAGAAAGTTATCTTTAGCAGATTCCAGCTCTTCAGCAGAATCCATCAGCAGAATTCTTACTTAGCATAATTCCCAACACGTGAAACCCGGGTGACAATTGTACGGGAGCCTCATGAAACAAAAGATAGTCGCTAAACAAGAATTTCATGGGGTCTTCGAAGTACCATGCGGCATAGGTAAGCTCAAGTATCTGGATGCAGTGGCTGACCAAGGTTCCGACGTGAGTTTAATGCCTTTGTCCATCTATGTTCAGTTAACTGACAAGCCACCTTCCATCACCCACACTAAGCTCTCATTCGCGAAACATTCTTATGAATACCCACTAGGAGTAGCAGAAGATGTGTTAGTCAACGTCGCCAAATTCATGTACCCAATCGACTTCATGATCGTTGATAGAGATGAAGTGAATATGCCAATCATTCTTGGGGCACCTTTCCTCGCTACGGCTAAGGCACAAATCGATTACGAAAGTGGCACCATCCGGATTAAAAAGGGAAAGAAAGCGATTAGCTTCCCAACAATCCCTCGCTATTTAAAGGAAATCATGCTACAAAAGAAGATTAAAGCAGACTCCAGCACGCCTCATGGTCATGTTCGAGAGAAAATCCTTGCATGGGAGACAAGGATTAAGAATTACAAAGGAACCGAGGCTAGAGAATGTAAGGATGGAGGTAAAGATTCTAAGGGGAGTGATAAGCAGGAAAAGAACCCTATGAAGTTTACAGAAGGGGATTTAGTGCTCCTGCAACATTCAGAAATAAAAGTACCCCCCGACAAACCCAGTCCCTGGTGGTATGGACCATTCACAATCAAAGCCGAGGATAGGATGGGGTGGTAACCTTGAGCAGCAAAAGAGGAGGAGAAGTGACTGCAAATGTAGAACGGTTAAAACACTACCCCTATGATGGCAAGGATTATCTCTACCAGGGGTACGTCATATCACGCGATGAAGTCACGTAATAGAGTAACTTTGAGTCTAGCTACAAGACTCGTTAATAAATAAAAAACTTCTTCGGAGGCAACCCAAGCTTTGTTTGTTTTGTGTGTTTGTTTATTTGAATTTATTTGTTTCCGTATGTATGTTTTATTTTTATTGTTAATGATTCATGCTTCAAACTAAAATTGTGAAAATGCTTTATTTTGTTTTTAACTTCGTCTTAACTACGTATAAAGGTATTTTGCAAAAGATAAGTGTAAGGAAAATCTAAATTTGTTTATAAGAACGAATTGGAACATGAATTGTAACGATATAAAATGAACATACATATTAGTATTTGTTCGAGTCAAATGCTTGTATCGAGTCATAATGAAATTTTACAGGATTCCAGGAAGTGAGGTAATTGTTTTCCCAGAAATTTTCCGGAAACTAAACATAAGGATTCTGTCAGATCAATTCTGACGGCGTTAGGCATTAAACCCTGACGGCGTCAAGCTTTGATTCCAGAAAAAGATTTTAAAATTTAGTTTTTCTGCCGGATTATAAAAAATTACTGCATTTTTAATTCCAGTAATCTGCAAAATTTTCATTCTACAAGCATTATATCCTTATATAGAATTTGCCGCCGATTTTACGCAAGGTTTGACTAGATTTTTTCTCAGGTTTAACAGGTTACGTTGGACAAGAAGATGAACTTGGAATCAAGTTCATGACATCAAGCTTTTGGAGTCACTTTGATCTTGGAGCTTTTACATCATCTTGGAGCTTTTACATCATCTTGGAAGAAGATCTAACCATGTTACCACACGATCCACATCAAACGAATCAGGGGAGTATTTGTTCATCTTTCATTTTCTTTACTTTTACATCTTTTATATGAACATTGGGGACAATGTTCGGTTTAAGTGTATGGGGGTAAATGAAGTCACCTTAGAAAATGCTATTACGCTTTATTTTTGTTTTGTTTAATGGTAGATGTGTAATAAAACTGAGAGAAATATTTGTTAGGGCAATTTTAGCGCCAAATTTAAATTTTTTTACAACATATAGGAGTGAAACTTTAGGCATAATAAGCGTCTCATGGATAGGAATTGTATGACTAGCACAAAAACCTTACCACTCAAAAAAAAATGTCACCAAATATGTGAGGTTCGCCCCTAGAATTGTTAGGAAAAGCATTCATTGTTGATGCTTGTGTGTGTACCGCTAGCCTATAGATTCTAGAACTTGCGTTAGTGACCATCCCAAATCCACAAGTGAGACTACATTCGTGTAGTTAGATTTACTACATGATAAGAGGCATTAGGATAACCCTTGTTTTTAAACCCGTATTATAATTACTTGACCAATGAAGCCAATGAACTTGACTAATAAGGTCAAGTAATTTTCCCACACCTTAGCGTTGTACTCATTTTTAGTACACGATACCCCTAGTACACCCCTCAGAGCCTATCTTTTCGTTTCTAACTTTAAGCATTTTACTTAAAGGAAGAATTTGTTTACAATCCACCCCAAATGTACACCCAAATCGCCTTAGCCTACCTTGTATGCACTCATCTTTAGTGCATTATTATTACATGTTTAAACCCTTAGTTAATTGTCTAATTGATTACATGGTTGTTAAGTCGAGTCATATCCTTGTACATATTATTTTGGGATGATTGGGACTCATGGGTAAATTACTAATTTAATAGAGTAATGGGGGAAGAAGTCAATTACTACCCGCATATGTGCGTTATATTTTAAAGTACTCCAAGTTTTTCAATTATCTTAATTCGAGTCATTAGAATAGTTTATTGTAAAGTATGTAAAAGTTCAAGTGTAAGGGGAGAACCGAGGCCCCTATGATGTATTATTTTGGATGGTAGGGCAAGAGTGTATGAAAATCAAAAAAAATTGAAAAAACAAGAAAAACGAAAAAAACATTTGGAAAAAGAAAAGTAGAAAAAACATACGGACTACCATCCCGTTTCATTTTATCTTTATTTATGTTTATGTTATTTTCTTTTTAGCTTAAGTCGAGTCGAGTCTTGGCTTAGCAACGCCACCTTGTGCATGTATTTGATCAAGATAATTAACTCGCCACCACTAAAAATACCCTTTATTCCAACCAAACCGTGTTTATCATATCCCTACACCTAACGTTACAACCCTTGAAAAGCCCTCTTTGATAGTTTATCTTAGGTGCTTACGCCTAGTGGAGGAGGTTTTTGATCCTTTCCCAAGCCTATGGTAATCTATTTGCTATGACAGGTAGTGAGTGATATTTCTTCCATTTCCATTTAGTTATATAGGTTTATAACACCCGAGAGATGAGAGTATCCAAACACTATTTGTGAGGTGCTAGTATATGATTTCCGTGCTTGTTATGACTAGGGTGGAATAACTATTTGTTGTAATTACTTTTATATTAGTGTTAAATGACCCCTAGCTCATATTTTGATTGGAATAAAAGCGCATTTGCTTGAGGACAAGCAAATCTCAAGTGTAAGGGTATTTGATGAGGCGAAAAGTGTTACGCTTTTAGGGGGTCATTTAAGCCCTAATCCGTAATTATTTGATCAAATATTGCCTTAAATCGTTCCTTTTGTCATTTTAGGTACTTTGGAGAGGAAATCTGGAAAAGGAAGCATTTTGGACGTTTTTGGAGCATAAAAGTGAAGAAAACGACAAAGTCTCAAAATATGCTGGAAAATGTACCTGACGGCGTCACGCTCTACCAGGTGACGGCGTCACGCTTTGACAACAAGGTGGATGATTTTTACACTAGACGCCCCAGAAAGATTTTGGAGATTTAATACGTGACGGCGTCACGTGTTACAACATGTAGGTCGTCACGTTTTGTCACAAAGGGAGACGGCCCAAAGAAGATTAGAAGGGGACGGCGTCAAAAGTGGATCTGAGCAATCCGAATAGTGTTTTGGCGGCGAGGTGACGGCGTCACACCCTATAAGGTGACGCCGTCAGATTGTAAATTCTATATATATTCGTCTAATTTTCATTCATTGGTGTGCAACTTTTGGGAAGAAACCCTAGCTCGTTTTTCTACTGTATTTTTTAGGGTTTTCCAACCTTGAAACTTGGATACTTAATTGAAGATAAGTCCTTTCCAAATCATTCAATATGTCTATGTATTGTGTGATTATATCTTATGCTTGTTTTTCAATTAACATGCTAGGCTAGGTCTTTATTGTGTTTGCTTGGATCTAATGAAACCTAGCTATTGATTATATGTTGTTGGTTTGTTTGTGATTATTGTGGGTGGGTGAAGTCGATGTTAGGCTTAAGAAAACTGGCTAACCTCCTATACGGTAACTTGCTTGAACGTCTTAAGAAACATGAATCGGATGTGTACTACGATTATTTGGTTGTATTTAATGCATGAGCGAATTCTAATGATCCCATGTTAGGAGCTTTTAGTCGGCTCGACATAGGAGTGAAGTGGGAGCTTATCGAGTTAGGGAAGATCGTACACGGCCCTATGAATGGTTTAAAGGAACACAACCCGTCATCCACACAATTACAACAAACCAATTAACATGTAAAAGATAGCTAGGGAGTAAGGAAATCTAAGTAAACACATATTTCTCTTATATAAGTTTCACAACCATTTACTTTTTCTTGTAATTTTATTTTAATTGCAAAAGTAGTTATTTGGGTTAGTTGACTAGCAACTAATTCCGCCCACTCTTCCAAAAACCGAGATTTTTACTTGCTTTCATAAAACATAAAAATACAAAAAGAATCATCCCTCAACCCTTAGACCTAATTAGAGTAGCTTTTCAAGCCTAACGACACTATTCCCCAAGAGAACGATCAATCCCCCGGTACTTGCCACTTCACTATACTACATCGGTCAGGCACACTGCCTGGTGGGGGTTGTAAGCTTCTCAAGATCCCTTGAGAGGTAAAACCTAAGTGCAAAGGTTGCAAAACCCACGCATCATTGACCCTTTTAAAGTAGTACAGCACCAATTCCCACATCGGAGGCGTCAGCTTCAATCACAAAGGCTTCGTTAAAATCAGGAAGAGCTAAAATCGGTGCCTGAGTTAACTTATCCTTAAGTGCAGTAAAGGCCTTGCCTTCTGGTTCCTCCCACTTGAAGCCATTTTTCTGAAGAAGGTTAGATAAAGGTGCGGCCACAGTAGCATAGTCTTTGATAAACCGCCTGTAATACCCCGCGAGCCCGAGGAACCCACGTACTTGTCGTTGTGACGTAGGAGTGGGCCAATCAATTACGGGCAATAAATTACGGCCAATACCTTCTTAAGGTCTACCTCAACACCTCGACCCGAAATAATATGACCCAAATATTCAAGTGTCGCCGCTCCAAACACATTTAGACCTCTTGACATAGAACTCGTGATCTTGTAAACACTTAAAAACACATTGAAGATGTTCCAGGTGTGCCTCTAAAGAAGTACTATAAACCAATTTGTCATAAAAAAAAACAATTACGAATTTGCGCAAGTAGGGAGAGAATAATCGATTCATAGTTGCTTGAAAAGTGGATGGTGCATTGGTAAGCCCAAACGGCATCACCAAAAATTCATAGTGTCCATCATGTGTACGAAAAGCCGTTTTGTACACATCCCGATCATGTACTCGAATCTGATGGTACGCCACCCGCAAGTCAAGTTTAGTAAAAATCACAGCCCCTCCCAACTCGTCAAACATCTCATCCGCGGATGGAATTGGAAATTTATCTTTGACCGTGGCTTCATTCAACGCCCGATAATCCACACAAAAACGGTAACTCCCGTCTTTCTTTTTCACTAGTAAAACCGACGATGAAAAAGGACTACGACTCTCACGAATTATTCCTTGGCTTAGCATCTCACTAACCAACTTTTCCATCTCTCCTTTTTGATAGTGTGGATAACGATAGGGTCGGACATTAACAGGTTTTGTATTAGGATATAAATGTATTCGGTGATCAATACAATGGTGTGGTGGTAAAGTCGTGGGTACCTGGAAAAGAGATGCGAACCGAACCAAGAGTTCATTGATATCAGGTTGTGGATCAACATCATTGCCGGCTGAGCTCCCCTCTCTATCAGTAATCTGATCAAAGTGATAAAGTTCATATACCCCATAAATGTCCTCCGTCTCAAGCAATGCCCTCATGTGGTGCAAACCAATACGCTTCATGCGTAAGGATTCCTCACCATGCAACGTATACGCCTGACCCAACCACTTAAATTCCATTGTTTGCTCCAAATAGTCATGGGTCACTTTGCCAAGTTGCTGCAACCATTGTATACCCAACACTATGTCGGGACCCTTCATGGGTAGAACATACAAATCCAGATCCACTCGTAACCCCTGGATGTCGATTGATACAGGAACACACTTATTTTCACACAAAAGAGTCGCACCACTACCAATAGAAACTTTGAAAGGTTTGGTACTAGTGAGTGGCAACCTCATACGCTCCACGACTTCTGGTTGCACGAAATTGTGAGTACTACCATTATCGATCAGAATGTGAACCTTACTTGCCCCTATCGTGCCCCATAACTGTAGTGACCTCGGACTACCATGGCCCACCAAAGAATTCAAGCATGATATATCCCCACTTTCCACAGCATCATCTTGTTCCTCTTCCGTCGATTGTTCCACAACATCCTCCTCATTGGCCATAAGCAACAAAAATTTGGCAGGACATTTATGACCCCGTAACCACCGATTATCACAATTAAAACATAAGCCCTTACTAAGCCGCTCCTGGCGTTCCGCGGGGGAAATCCATTTAATAGCTAATGGTTTAGCAGTAGCATTGGTCATACCTGATGTTGGTGTGGGTAGCAATGGGGATTTACCCGGTGGGGACACCGCGGTTGGTTGAGCTACCGTGGCTGAAATTCGCGATGAGTAAGCCTTTTGTGATCCTCCACCTGATGCAACAGCAGTCGTCTGGCCAACCATAGACACCCGCTGATCATCCAAACGAGCCTCAGTAACCCTAGCTATTGCAAACGCATCTCCCAAGTTCGTGGATTTGGCAACAAGTAATTCCCGTTGTAGGTTTGGTTTAAGCCCAGAAACATAAAACGAGATAAGCAAATTCTCTGATATACCAGTAACCCTATTCATTAATTTTTCAAATTAACTTTGGTATTTTGTGGACCTCTTGGGTCGACCTTCTTCTTGCGGGCCTGTCGTAACATCCTACCTTTTCGTCCTATAAATCCTACTACACAGTACACACAACAAGATTATATACTCTCTCCATCTCAAAATTATTGTCCATATTTCTTTTTTGGGATATCTAAAAATTATTGTTCATTTTCCTTTTTAAATAAAAACTGAAGAATATAGTAGGAGAATATTCTTTTTGAGTGGTTGAAAACTAAAGTGATCCCACTTTCATTAAACTATGTGATTTGTCTCTACTGACAATAATTTTGAGATGAAGAAAGTAGTTTTTTTTAGTCATTCTCTCTACATCAAAACCGTTCATTTTGATATTTGTCTTAAAATGTAGGATGTTTTAGCATTTCCTTAAAAGGTTTTAAATAAACGATCTAGATTATCGCGTCCGTGTATAACCATGAAAAAGGGCACAACTTCGTACCCACATCTGGATTTAAAAGTCATGACACGGTGGGCCCCATTAGTGTCTTTAAAACAACAAGTATTCATCAGAATTCTTTTTTGGAAGTAAATGCAAACACCCCATGTTAGTTAAACTTTGAGCCAGCCTTTAGTTCTTTGACCGAGCACCAGACTTTTTTTTTTTTTTTTTTTTTTTTTTTTTTTTTTTTTTTTTTTTTTTTTTGGAATTTCTATTCAAGTTTTATACTTCCATGAGGGGCTTGGCAATGGGTGCGGTGTGAGGCACCACCCCGTGCGGGAACACCGCCGCCATGCTTGCGGTGAGGGCACGGTGAGGCCCTGAGCGGGAAACAATACCGAACGGGAAGAGAAGAAAAAGTGACCGTTGAGCATTAAATTTTTGAACGTTGGACAAGAAGAGAAGAAAAAATGAATGTTTACCATCACAAAAAGTGATATTTTATATCTGTATAATTATGTATGGAAGGGATGGTGGTTGTGCAGCCAATGAAGAAGATAACTCAATTTTCTTTTTTGGTAGTGTTTTAGCTATAATTGCATGTTCAATTGTATATTTGTTTTTGCTATAAATGACTTTGTTTTCTCTTATAAATACTTTATTCAATGTTAATAAAAATGTATTGTTTATTTTCAATGTAGTTGGTATTTTATTTGACATTTAGTTTGTTTAAATTTTAATAGAATTTAAAAAAGAAAAAAGAAAAAAGAAAAAAAAAAAAAAAGTGAGTGAAGGGTGAGGGATGTGTTGCCAACAAAATTTAAGTGAGGAAAGGAAAAAGTTGGGGGATGATGTGGCATAAGGGGATTGGGTGGAAGTGAGAGAAGGGAAATGGGGTGAGGGGTGTGTTGCCAACCCCCTGATTCATCATGTATGTAACAATTTATCATTTCATGCAAGTAAAATATTCTATCAAAACATAATTACTTTGATAAAATCCGATCCCTAGCCTACACCAAGCCATGATATAAGATGTAGAACGCAGTTGTCCATTGTATTCAAAGTAATCAAAGAAGGGTTATAAGTTAAAATTACTACGTGAAACTGTCAACCAACTTGAATAACTTCGTAATCGCATTTATTTATAATAGTGAAATGAGACAGATAAAAACTTTATACACATCATTATCGTAACTAATTAAATAGATTCACCATTGTATTTCATTTTGTAAAAGGCTAGACGACGTGCAACAAAACTAAGGCAGGCCCAAAATACATTGGTTAACTATTGTTTGTAGAGTGTAATACAAATTAGCTCATAACAAATCTTTATGTGATAAAGAGAAACCCGAAAAATTAATAAACGGGTATTTAATTGACCAATAGAAAAACTTAATAGAAAAACTTGATTTTGAAATGAAATATTCTGATCGATTAATAAATGTTAAAATTTAAGATGATAAAGGCTATTTTGGCAAAAGTAGCTGTGAGCAGTAGCTACAGCTCACTGCTCACCGCTTACAGCTTCATAAAGAAGCATTAGAAAACTGGGCTTTCCTAAAAAATAGCAAAGCTCACAGCTCTCATGCCAAACAAACACTAAAATTCAAAAAGCTCATTGCTCACCGCTCATTGCCCCAAAAAGCTTCAAAAAGCTTTGCGCCAAACATAGCCAAAATCAACATTGGGCTGACCAAATTGCCTCAGTCGGTGACCAAGTCATTTTTTTTTTACTACATAGTTTAACTAAATCCATGCACACGTGCCCTTAATCATTCAATACGTGCCATTTACCTGTAAAAGTTTACCATACTTGCATGATCATCACATGAATCATACGTGTCTTGCTATAACAAAGTCCCAATATGCATGGATACATCATTCGTACAATATATAAATTTGTAGCCATTCAAACCAAACAACTTTGAAAACTAAACTTACTAAACATGCAAGCTGATTATCATTTTGCATTCCCAACTTACTGTTTA
>LBNU01027747.1:150458-181265 GCA_014162995.1 Artemisia annua | reverse complement strand
CGAGACCTCGGGATTGCACACATTACAAACGAGAATTAAAGTATAATAATAATTATATTAATTGTTAGTTTATAATTATTATTTAAACACTAAACTGACTTAATGGTCGTTAGTTATTAAGGTTAAGGACTAACTATCGTTAGATGACGAAAGAAAAGGACTAGGATGAAAATAGGAGCCAAGAAGGATCTAGAATCCTCTTGGACTCCTTAGGCCGGTCGAACAAGGGGAGGGGAGACCCAATCCCACTCCAACTTGTCCTCCAAGTTTCATCTAGTATATATACAAGGCTAAGGGTTATTTGTTTCTCACCTCTTGTGCATACACATAACCCTAAATCTTTTTCTCTTCTCTTTTGTCTTTGGCCGATCGTCCCTAGCTCTATAAAAGGGTTTGGGTCGAATTTTTGTTAACCAAAAATTAGTGTTTTGTTTACTTGCATAAACCTTTAATTTGTTAGTAGTTTGTGTGTACAAGAACGAGGTAACAACACACTATTCTTGTTATCAAGAGATCGTTAAACAAAAAGGTAAGGGGTTTAACATTGATCTACATAAACCATAATTAGGGTTCTTCACTTGTTCAATCCCTAATCAAGAATTGCTTAAGGTACGTTTTCAATTTATGTTTAGTTAACTTTTATTATGTTATACTTGATCCTTTGCTTCCGCTATTATGTGCTACTTTGTATTAGTTATTATATGATTGTCATGATTCTAAAATTCTAACATTTCCTTATAACTATATATTGAAGAGCAATGTACTGAGGTACCAATCATTTGAACCTACATGTTAACTTTGTGTTTCATATTCTATCTTTCAAAGAATGCTAGGTTTTTATACCCTATAAGCAAATTTGGTATATAACGTGAAGGAACCTGCTGTAGTGGGTCATACTATTTGAAATAAAATTGGGACTATTCAAGAATTAACTTCAAGTTATTGTCCCAAACTCCCAATCATCGTGAGTGCCATATAGTATAGGTTCTGCCCAATACTTGGAGATTTCAAAATCGATCCGAAAACAGCACACATGAGTTTAAATAAGATTAACTTTACACTTATCTAGAAGAAGCATTAAGAGTTACATATTTACCATTGGGAGAATCATATCACATCATCTTGTCCAGTTCTTCGTAGAAACATATACGATAAAAGACCGACACTTTGGGTTGCTTGCCTACAAGATGTAAAAGCAAATAACGTGAAGGGCATAATTGTGAATTCCAACAACTCAACTGAAGAAGCACACATCTTAACAGTACCCTTTTTTATATGCACAACTGAAAACAATCACATCGGCTCTTAACCGCATAGTGCTGGTGTTAAACTCAATACCATCTGAAAATCATAAATGTCTTCCAAAAGTCAATATCATGAACTGAAAGTCAACAACGAACAGAAAGAAAAAGCTAAGGAGAAAACTCGAGTTACATTGGCCAATTAGTTACATGGTACTAATCACGAGTATTCTTATGCTATAAATAGTCATGATTTTAACGTCGAAAAAATTGTTTCAGTTTTGTAATTATTAGAGGTGAAACCGTGAAAGGTATGAATGAATTGGGTTGCATCATGTATTCCCTGTATCCACACTTTGCTTTTATAGGTGATCAGTGGCTTCTCAAATGAAATTACTTGCGCGGTGATCGCAATAGGAAAGTCAAGGCACTTAAGGTATTATCGAAATTCCTATATTCCATGGTCATTAGACGCTAATATGGTCATCAATTTTTGGTGTAGTTGGAAAGTGCTTATGGTCCATGGTCATTAGACGCTTATATGGTCATCAATTTTTGGGGTGGATGGGAACGTGCTTATATGATATGTTGAGCCAGTTGAGGTGTTAAGATTTCTTATAAAGCTGCCTATTGCGTTTTAATAAAAATTCTTAGTTATTAAGGTATTTAAGTCTTTGTGTTATGTGGGGTGTATGTGTATTTAGAGGGTGTTTGAGTTTCCTTATCTCATTCAAACCAACATAATAAGTAGACAAGAAATTCCAAACACCTGTATAAATAACTTATGCTTATTGTGTTTCTAAGACCCACTTCTAAGTGTTTGGAAGCTTATTTCAGTTAGCTGCTCAAGATTGCTTTTTATGTTAATAGTCACGTATAGTAAAGTTCTCTTCTACTTCACATTACCGTTGATTATTGGAAATAGCGTTGTCATGAGAATATAAATAAGTTTATTGATGTGGTGTTGACATCGATTTGTTTACTTTGAACTATTATTTCAAACCAAAAGGTATTCATAGTTTTCCTATTCCACGAATTATACAATTAAAGCTTTTACAATCATCTTCTGATGTAATATGTCAAATGAGCCGTCTCTTCTTTCCAAGCTATAATAGTTCAAACAAATGTTTGTTATTGAATAGGGTATGCATATAGAATTTTTTGAAAATTGGCTCTTTTCCTCATATGTAGTATTATATACAAAGAATAACCTTATGAATTAATGATTTCATCTGTTACTCAACTTCATATTTATGTTGTGAAGGGTTCGCTCAATAGTCCCACATCAAATTATCTTGTTGAAATTTAGCAATGATTAAGCTGACTTTGTGTCTTTAAAATGGGTTTTACATGTTTTTGAGAAGTCCAACACAACAACAAGAATACTAATGGGTTGAAAAGTGACAGTGTAGAATAATGGGTCAAATGGATAATCTTTGGTTGAAATTGTATGAGTAACATGAAGTGCAGAATGACCATTATAAAAGTTCATGTTGTGCTCGACTCGAGTTGTTTTCAGGTCCAAGTTGTATTTGAGTTGAGTGGTATTTTTGTTAGTTGAAATATTAGATGGTTTGCCTATTTTTGACCGTGACGCCCCCTACTAAGATTTTGTTTTAATTATTTTAGGAGCCTATATTCTCAATTCATTATCGAATAATTGTGTTTTAATCTTACATTCGAATTTATAAGGGAAGTAAGTTACATATATTTTATCTTTGGTTAATAGATGTGGCCTCATGTAAGAGCTATGGTCTGATGTGCTTAAGGTGGCTTTCTTATTTTTGTGCAACCTCTTAAAATCATTTTGGTTTTGTAGGTGACAAACTTTGAAAAGTAATATCCTCCATCCCTTTTTGGGTCATAAGACTTGGATGAATATTTCATTCAAGCTATATACACCAGTTTCAAACATCAAGTGCATTTTTATTTTTTATTTATTTATATTTTTTTGCTTCCGAGTTTGCCAAAATTGTAGTAGTACTTTTTACTAGCATAAATGTGAATGGGCTGACATTATATAAATATACTAACAATGAGAAATTGCTCCCTTAAAAGTACATTTATTACACCATGTAATTACGGAAATATTAGGGGCCAATTTGTGGCTCATGTTGAAGGAGTACAAAGTTTACTGTGTATAGTACTATAGACAGTACTTATGTTGCACAAAAGTATTGGATGGAAAATAACGGGAACTGTTACCCCGTTCCGTAAAAGAACTGTGCGAAACACTGTTCATAAGCTAATTACCCGTTCTGCGCACTGTTCATCCCTGTAATGCAGTTGTAATGGTGCTACTTTCCAGCCTTTTATCTTCCTTAGTGGATAAATATCCATAAACTTATCTAACTCTTCAAAACCCAGAAACTTCTATCTCTCTCGATTCTTCTCAAACCTCCCATTATCTCACTTTCATTGGGCTAACTTTGCCCTGAACGCGCCCCTGTTTGCTAACCCGATTCACATTTTTATACCGTTTTCTTCCTTGATTCTTACTGAGAATCACGCATATATGCTGTGAGTTTTTTCATTAAGATTAAACAGTTAGGGTTTCAATTTTTGGGGGGGGTTTTGTGTCCGCGTTTATACTCGATCCGACCTATAATTGTGGTTTCATATAAAGGTATATTTTTTCCTCTGCGTTTCGCGATGTCATGAACTAATGTGTAGTATCATAAAGAAAAAGTTAGGGTTTTGACTTTTTGATCATTTTCTTTGTTTTTGGTGCTAGAAAATTACCGGGAGGTTTGTGTATCGATAGGCTATATAGGTGTTTATGGTTGTGTTTGTTTCTTTTGATGTGGTTGTTATGACTATTTGGACTATTTATTCTTTATGCACATATGCGTTTATGTGTTTCGTGGGTACAATATACTAACGACGGTACTTTGGCGGGGTAACCTGACCCGGATTATTGTTGCAGCCAACGATGCTATTATCTTGGCGAGGTAACTTGATCCAGGTTTCGGTTGCAGCCAAGAATAATGTTTGCTTTTGCTTATGTATTTGCAACATTTGATGTTCAGTTTAATTGTGGCATTTGGGGGAGTATGCTGACATTTTGGGTTTATAATACGTTGAGTATACTGCACGCGATGATGAGATTTGTCAGCCTTCGGTGTTTTGGTAAGTGTTGTTTGCCAAAACCCGTATCTTGGCGTGGCGACCGAATGGTTGTAGCCATCAGGTTTTGGTCACACTTCCATAATCGTTGACCTCAGCCTTCTTAGTTGTGTATAAATTGTAAACATGCCGTGAACATAATTTGGAAATTTACACCCTCTGGATTAACTATGGGCTGTGAACCAGAAATATACGATGGCCATCTTAGGGTCTTTTCACTAACGTGCCCATGGTCGTTTAGTACTTTAGTTTGGTTGTGGATTATGTTATTCAAATTGTTCGAGGTCTGGAGTAGCTGTATCTTGGCAGGGTGTTTACAATAACACACCCATGGCTGTTGCTCCAGCTTTGTGAAATTCATTATTCATGGATTATATAAATAAGGAAATGTGTGTTGGTAGCTGATCATCGGCTTTGTGATTAGTAGGTTAAATCTGCATATCATAGTTTAACCTGTCAAGTCAGGAGTGTTTGGGACTGTGATTTAATTGCTGTTGTTGTTGTTTCTTTGATGTTAATTGTTCACAACTAGTGCACTTTAGGCCTAATTAGTTTCGTTATAGCATAGCATCAATAGGTCAATACTTAGAAAGTTTATTTGATCTTCATGAGTGCTCCTACAGTTAACTGTGAATGAACTTGTGACTGCTTGATCCTCCATTTTGTTGCTATAGTAGTTAAGCTAGCTTAATGTAGGGTAATCTTAGCTTTAAACATCAAATTAGATAAGTTAGAATAGACCATAGCTCAATAAGTCAACTGTTATGTTCTTTGATCAAAAGTTAGCATGTACTGTGGTAGTGGCAGTCATATTTGAGTTTTTGTTGCTGAATCATGGTAAAATTAGTGGTCAATTGGTCATTTAGTGATAGGGCTTTTAGGTTTTCTAGAATCTCAGCTAGGTAGTGCACCTTTTGCCCCCATTAGGTTCAACTTTACAGCTTATTTGAAGTGCTTTTTAGGCTTGCATAGTAGGACTTAGAACATGTTGTAGCTGATTTCATATTAGGTCTGCAAGAGTGAAATTTTACTTGTGATTCTGAGTTTTATGGTTGTTCTGAGTATAATTGAGTTTACTTAAGTGTTTTCCTTGGTCTCTTAATCTTCTGGCTTAACCTAGTGCTCATTTGCTTAAACTTGTGCTTTTTACATATTGCTTAATTGTCCCATTTGAGAGTTTTGCTTGGCATCATGGTCTGATTTGAGTTTTACTGGGCTTAATTGAGTACTTTGTACCTTCTTAGTCAGATTTATACAGTTTGGTTACAAGTGCTTATTAATAAGCACTTGTAATAAGCAGTTTTTAAGCCAATAAGCACTTTCCAGCTTATTTTTTCCAATTTTTATATTTTTCTTAGATTTCAAATTATATTTTAGATTTTCTGCAAAAATTTCATAATTTTCTGAGTTCATTTACTATTTCTTTTTATTTTTAAATAGATTTTTAGAATAATAAATCATTTTTAATTCCAATTTAAATCACAAAAATGCATAAATAGTTTCTGATTTTATTTCTAAATTTCATTTTCATTTTAATAAGATTTTTAGGAAATAAATTTGTAGAATAAATTTTTCATTTTAAAATTAGTTTATATTTCTTTTATTAAATAAAAATACAAAAATAGTTTTAATTCATAGAAAATAAATAAAAAGTCAAAAAAATATTTTTCTTTTTCCTAAAATTTTCTTTTATCATTTTTAATTTTTAAAAAATTACTTTTGAGCCCATAGGTGTAGTCTAGCTTAGAATTCGCGTTTTATTTTGTAACGTAGACGTTTATTTTTAATTCGCGTTTACGTTTTTTGTCGTTAATGCTTTATGTGCTTGTATCTTTAGCTTAATTAGTTGATTTCCATTGTTAATTCATATAATTGTAGTGTAAAATCCAAAAATCAATTTTTATATCTTATTCATTTCACAAATCACACAACGGGATTTTAAATTCCATTCACGCCTTCGTCGGGACAACGATCCGAGAAAATGTACTCCATTATACTCACATCAATTATGGCGCCGCTGCCGGGGAAGGCTTGAAACGAATTTGACGTTTACGTTTGTTGTTTTGTGATTTGAAGAACCTTCTCCCGGGAAGTTATCGTTTTTGAAAAATAAAATAAAAAAGTAAAAAAAAAAAAAAAAAAATCAAAAATACTAGAGTTTGGAGTATATTTGATCAAACTAATCTACTTAACAATATTAGAAACTGAATGAACTCTAAATTCCAACATTTAACAACAGGAACTCAGTTATGCTCATAGTGCAGATACAAATAAGCAAAAAACTAAAAAAATGATATTGTAGCTAAAACCTAACAAATAAACTCAGATATGATTAGATCAAGCCAATAGAACAGTAAACAACCATTAGAAACAGTTCTACACTATTCAATTCATGAGATGAATTCAGCACAGTTGGATCAAAATCATGCTGTACACTTTTCAATTTCACTGAACAAATCCACAAAGAATCAGATAAGTGTAATATCATAAAACTACTACTGAGAAACATCAAACAAACAAAATGGAACAGTATTCAAACAATTGAACAGACCTAAATATGAACATCAGATTAAGAGCTCTAAAATGAAACGGTGAAACTTACAAAGTTGGACCCTAACCGAAATAGGGGTAACACCAGACCAAAACATAGCCTATCATTATGATAGGCTTAAGCTACACCTCTGCAACCATATTCCACCTTATAACCACCATTACTACCTTGTTCTGATTCGTTGACTTATAGTTGACCACTCCTCATGAAACAAAAACCTCACTAAAACTGTGATAAGCTTGAATGAGCTTATGTAAGTAGTTAATGACAAACAGAAAACAGATTCAATAAGAGTAAATTGCTGGAAATTAATTGCAAGAGAAATGACTTGAAAACTGAATTTATATTATCACTATCAAAGGTTTACAAAGGATTAAGATGAAATACAATTTGAGAAGAAATTTTGGCAGCATAACAGTAAAACTACACTACTAACCTACTCCTAACCTAACATCTAACACCCTCAAATCGTGGATAGGAGCTTCCTTATATAGGAACTGAGAGGGGAGCTCAGAAGCATCCAGAAGCAAGGATATTCAACGAATATTCCATCTTGGATCCGTTGTGACACCATACAGCCAATCAGAGCCCTTGAAATGATCCAGTGACGCGTCTAACCCAATTAAATCTCGCCACGTGTGATTCTAAAGCTGTCATTCTCTGACACGGTGTCAGGGAAATTTGAATTGACTAAAGAGCCCTTTAATACGAGGTTAATTAGGCTTAATTGAAGGTGTATGGGATTAGGGTTCTTGGTGGACTGGGTAAAAGGGAATTGGGGGAAAAAGGGTGTGAAAAACGCGCGTGAGTATTTTTTTTATATTTATTCATTTTATGAACCGTGGGTGTGGGAATGGGTTACAGGCCGGGTTGAATGGGAATTGGGTTTTGGGCTTGGGGTTATAAAAGATAAGATTACTTGGACCAGGCTATTAGTTATTTTGGCAGATTTTATTATAAGAGTGAGTTGGATTTTTGGTTAAATGAATTTCCAAGGGACCAAAAATGTATAAACTGAAAGCTTGAGGACCAATTCTGCCATTCTTCATAAAATGCTTCCAAGGGCTAAAGTTGACATTTATTGACTTCTCAAGGTTCATTTTGACACATTAAGCTCAAATATACTCCAAACTCTTTCCCGGCTCAGCTCTTGAATCTTCTTCCAATTCTGTGCTCGTGTTTGTTGTTTTCTCTTGATTTTTGTCCAATTTTACACTTTCTATCCCTGCACAATCAAAAACACAAAAACAAGTATATCTTTGGCATTCGTTAGTGTTTTTGGTCGATTTTGGTCTTAAAATGGTGAAAAACTGATATGTGTTTTCACACATATCAGTAGCAACAGGCCGGGAATTTTGACTGCTTATATCCTTATTACGCTTTCAATTGTGTTTTAAGAAAGCTTTAATGGCTGTGATGATTGTCGTAATTTCGGCGAGATGTTCCGACCCTAACATTGTAAGGCAATGACCGGATGGCATAGCATATGTGCCTGCTATGCAACCGGATTCAGATACTTCTATGACCTGAATATATAGATCTGAGCCTAATATTTTATTGCACAAATTCTGGTTTTCATCTTTTTGCACTGCAATTCAGTCACAAGTTTCGAATCTACAAGGTAATTATGGAGTTGATTTCAAGGTAATTATACCTTATCTAATCACTTTGGTAGGATTTTACGATAAGATCTGTCCTAATATTTACAAACCAAAGTTTGTTTACCAGCTGTTCTTTGTTCGAGTTGCTGTGTTCTTTCTTTCCAATAACAAAAATAATTTTTCGACAGCTGTTTCATACTATCCTATATACTAAAAGGCGTTATGGCCTTCCGTTCAAAATGTGTTATTACGGACAAAAGGCGTCACCTCATTGGTCGCTTTTTTCCGGAGAGGCGTATCCGGCCACATCCGGTGCTGTGGGTATGTGTGTCTGCAACTCTGATGGCATCTCGACAACTAATTTTGGGGTTTAAAGATTACTGTGTAAATTTCTTTTTACATTGAGTCAAATTGAATTGTGTGTTTTCATACGTTTTTAGTTATGGTGGAATTTTATGGGTTTAACTTAATGAAGATATGATTTAAGTTAATGAAGATATTGAACCAACTTTCTTTAAGAGGTTTCACTTTTAGATTCTGATTATACGTTTGAGCAATATAGGATTTGGTTGGTCCATAACCTTGCTTTTTGTTTCCTTTCTAACAGTGCTTAGGCGGATTTAACACGGTTTTCTGTCGCTCGAATTATTGGTGCATAATGGAGAACCAATTTGGAAAAGTGGCTTTCTTTGGAGTTTAGATAAAGAAGACAAAGTGAGGTTGTGGTTGATTGTATTGAAAGTATAATCATGACATTGGATTATCTCGGGTAATTTAGGTCTATAAGGTTTAGCAATTCATCATAATATTTATTTTAGTGTCTAAGTTTTCTTTACTCTTTAAACAATCACTGATCTACTGAACTTCTGTTAAACTTGCAGGGTCGTTGGCCATTTCCTTCTCATCATGTAATGGAGGTATGTGATATTTCTTTTGTGTATTAATCTTTCTTTTATATGATAGTTTTCGTAAACTGCTTATAATCAATTTCATGTTAACCGGTATTTAAGAAAGCATAAAAGGATAGAAATGAGGCATGTCATGTATTTACTTTTACCAATCAGTTAAGTTGATGGTTTTGTTGAGTTGATGATTTTGTTGTTATTGGTTTGATAGAAGCAACAACAAAGGAAGGGCCTGTATCATCTAAAATAATGAAATGGGAGTTGTAGCCACAAATTGAGATGGTACAAGAGATGGAGAAATATTTGTTCGGTCTTAACAAAAAATATGTCAAAACACAAGTCAGACTGCTGCTTGGGATCACCAGATGTGAATGCTATAATGAGGCCATAGGCTGCTGTTGTCCATCTTGAAAAGAAATGTTCCGTTGTTGTTTCATTGACCCACGATAAAATCAGTTGGTGGTATGTTTTATGACGACTCGAGTGACCCATGGTTAAGCAAAGATACAGTGCTCCAAGTGACGAACAAGGTATATTATGTTTTACATACTATTTAATATTATGCGCATACTTGACATTACGAACTTATAAGCTCATTTGATTTCCAGCTGTGTAGTAACTTGCATGAGTTTGTTACAGAGGCAGAGAAAGAAGGTTTTCTTCGTAAGTTTCAAACGTGAACAAGTTTCTAATAACATCAAAAGTGAAAAAATTTCAAATACATAGGATCAGCTTATAGTGTTTTAAATCTAATTAATATGTGGAGTCTTTGAATCTGCAGGCCTGAAGTTGTTAGCTGTTTAGCTTGAACAAAACTACATATGCTTGAAAAACATTATACAAAAGCTCTTGGTTTCAATATCATGCATTTACTTAGCGCCTGATACTGAAGAGGACTTTGCTTCATATACTGAATTACGGTACATGGATCAAAGGACGTTGTGCTATCAGTCGTTGGCAGTATCAATGGTCAGTGAACTTTGTTTCAGTAAATATTTGGCCTTCATCCCTGTGCTCATGTATAATTATGACTGCATATCAGCAGCTATTTTCGCATACAGGCAAAACAAGCAGTCGGAAGCCATTCACAATGACGAGAATCACTAAATATACTTTAGCACATATATATGACTCTGTGCTAAAGGTAATGACACAATCTTACGGTTTTTTAGACACGTTACAAAATTATCCATGTCGAGTTGTAACTTTTACTTTTTTTGGTATGTACCTATTAAGCTTTCAAGCACCCTTAAGATTGTAGTTTTTTTAGCAAACCCAAACACCCCGAAAATCAGTAGTAGAAACACCCGAACTTTAGGTATGTTAGGAAAGTAGCTTCTGAGAGCCTTTAGGAGCAGGAGTGTGTTTGGCGGTTTAGCATTCGAATTGAAAGCTCATTTTACATCAAGTCACGCTTTATAATCATTGACACAGCTACGTTGCCAAACACTTTTACCAAACAAAATATGATTGTTAGAATACATTGAGAATATGGAATGCCTTTTGAGATTGTGGACTATGAGATTCAAAAGTAAAATTTAGTGTTTTTGGTTACTGGTGTCATAATTGTTGTAAATAATTTAACTCAATTTTCAAGCCTGTAGCTACAAGAGTATTGCAATTACAATGTGTGCAATGTGCAGCAGTTGCACTATAGTAGAAGTGACAAAGAATTGCATTCTGCTTTTGATAATTGGAACATTTTCATAGGATACAATTTTTAAAAGAACTGATACTACCAGAATTCTTTATACTTCGAAATGGAGGTGATGATAGTTTAAGAAACATTGATGGATCTTAAAGGTTTTTAGTAGACTATGTAAAGTAGATATGTGGTTCAATATGTTAAATGTTTATATGGAAAATAATTGCTGATGTTTTCCTTTTTTTTTTTTTATTGCAGTCGACTAGAAAAAAACACAGTTACAAACATCAAGTCCACCAAGAAGAAGGTCACAGGACCGAATACATGGTCACGGCTTCATTCAACAATCCTACTTTAGTCAAAATTTGTTATATTGCTTAAAAGTAGTAAGCTAGGAATGTAATAGGAGATATGTTATAGTATTGAAAAGAAAAGATGGTTTCTATTGGTGATACTTAGAAGACTTTCTTTTACAAGTTTTGGAATACAATTGTTTAATGGCTTCATCTGATTGTTTTGCCTGCTATGTGTTGCTTTCTTTTTCGATTCATATGCTATTTGGGATTTATAGTTCTAGAATCTGGCCCTATCAACACAACGCTCCCGCAGCAACGAGCGGGCTCACCCGCTCGTTTTTAACTATGGATCAAAACAGGTCACTTTGGATGATTGGATTGGCTAACGTGGTGTTTGGGGTTGAAACTGATAATTTATATGTCGTCAAAACTCGATTGACACATCATTAGTTTTTTTCTTTCGAGTTTACCTTTATTATACTTTTTACAAGCACTTTTGACTAAATGTGATAAGCTTACATTTTTAAACATGGATGAAAACATGTCACTTTGGGTTGGTAAGAAGGTATTTTGGGTTAACAGTAATAGTTTTTAATTGGTCAAACTCAATTGGCACACCCACGTGTTACAATGAGATGATTGTTTTGTACTCTTGAATTATATTTAGCCAGGGTGAGAGTAAAAGAAAGATGTACATTGTTTTCATAATCTAATATGTAGTCATTTTTTGTTTACCTTCATATTTCATCCATTCATTTTTTAACTATGCCAAAACATCAATAAGATTTCATGAAAGCTCAAAATTTGTTATTTCTTATAAACATAGGATGTGAATGTAGGACAATCTTGACGTGCAGATCAAACACAATATATAACTATACATAGTTAAGCTCTCTTCTTCGTATAATACAAAAAAAAAATAATAATAAATAAAACAAAACAAAAATTTTAATTTTTTAATAAATAAAAATATATTATTCAAATAATTAGAAAAAACCTCGCGCGTGCGCGGGTATTATAACTAGTTTAAAAGAATGGACAAAACAGTTTGGCTTGTAATTCTAGTCAAACCCACGCGTGTTGACTCGTAGTAAAACTCTACTAGTTTTTACCCAAACCCATTTTCATATGTTACTCAGTGTCCCAATCCACCTGACCTACTAGTTTTAATATCTCCGGGAAAAGTTTATTTCTTTTGTAATATCACAAGACTATGATTGTTTTGCAACAAGGAATTCAAATATAATGGTTAAGAGTTAACAACTCTTATTCAAAGCTCATTCAAATATATTACCATATTGTTACACGCTGATCGAAAATTAATGAAAGCTGAACGAGCCTTATCTTTCTACTTGATCGTTGTGCTTAAGTTATTTTGAACTGTTTTGAACTGACAATGCAAAATGTGAAATATATATTAGTCGTCTTGACCACATAGGTCAAACCATCTCAAGTTTCTAAGAGATTCATATATAAAGATTTATTCCTTAAATAATAAAACCCATTTATCTTCAGGAGGAAGGGGAAGACGTTTATCTTGACAGATACGATAGTGGAGAGGATGAAGAAGATGAAAACGATAAAATAGAAGATTCAGAAACTCATTTTCCGGATCATCAACCGGCAGCTTCTAGTGCATTGTATGCAAGACTAAAAGGAACCGAAGGAGAAGATGTGCGAGAAGATTGATATGGTATAATGGTCTCATAAATCTTTCATTGACTGCTTAACTGGTCTTCAAGCAGATAAAAAAAGTGCCTTAGAGAACATCATTGTAACTTGTAAACTTGTAAAAGTTGTGTCAAAATTCCTAGGTTAGTTGCAAGAATTGAGCTGTCTATAGTTGCTTCTGAAGGTACTTGACCATATATTTTTTACAGTTAATCTATAATACATACTATACTAGACGAATACCTGTGTATAGCAACGAAATTTTTTATAGTGTTATATTTTTTATAGTTGCATTGTTATTCATTCTAGTAATAATAAAAAATAAGTTGTAATATAGTGTTTTATATAATAGAGTTTGTGGATAAATTTTTAGAAATTACTAGTGTTGGGATTAAATAAAAAAAGGTATTCCTTTTTTTGAAAATGACAATTTCGGTGTACAATTTTGGATTATATGGGCTAACCGGGTTTGAAATTGGGTAGAATAGTTTAACCAGCCTTCTTTGATATATTTTATTTGGATAAATTTTGGGCCTGCTAAGTTCATACGAATTTAAGTACCAAACTGTGTCATCTATCTATGTATTCTAATATATGACACTTTTGTACCACCCAATGAAGCTAATAAAATTAAATGGGCTGATGTGTCATTCCTTATTTATCATTCTTTGTACAACTTTTCAATGCAGTCATTTTTATACCGCTCCTCTTTAGCTTATTTTTGTAAACTATTGAAAGGCATTAAAACTTCTTCAGCGCTCTAAAACTTCTTAAATTTGGTGACACAAAAGAATAGTAAAGTGGATGAGATTTTTGTACTTTGTACACATAGCTTTACTAGACTTTTTGTTCAATACATCTTTCACAGAGTATACGTCATGTCTTGATTAAGGTTAAGATTATATTAAAAAAACAAATCATTTTTAAAAAGTAAAATATGTAAAGAGAATGTGGAACGTGTCATCAATGGAAAAAAGAAAACAGTTTTTTGAAAAGAGATTTGATATAAGGGCCGAATTATTTGGACCGAAAAAAAGACCGAACTTTATTAGTGGGACACTTGGCATTAATCTAACAATTCAACCAAATTATAATATAATTCCTCATATACCCTCATAACTAGTTTCCAGTGGACCCAAATTATTATTAAATACTACTACATCAAGCCAAAGTGACATACAACATCAGCAAATGCTGGGCCCACGAGCCACAACACCAAAACCACTTGAAAAATACAGCATAACATTAAGTATATTTTTTTGTTGCAAACAAAGTGCAAACCTCATGTGCAGACACCATAAATTGCAGACCCAAACAGCCATTCCGGATCAGATTGCACCAACTGAAACTTAACATACTTGACATTTTACGGATCAAAAAGCCAATGCAAGCATTACACCAAAATACATATGAATTCTTATGTGGTATCTCCTAGCCAAACAACAACATAAAACTGAGCAGCAAGCCAAAAAACAGCAACATAACTCGACGGACCACGAAACCAATTTTGCCCAAAAAAAAGATATATTCTCTTCATGATCTGAAATTTTATCAAACACAACACAGTTAACAACAAAAGTGTGTTGCAAAGGAAAGGAGAAAAAATTGTTAGTATTAGATACCTTACGTCTAACTTGCGCTTTGATTAAGATCAAAGCCTTCATTACGACTATTTTCATTAACATTAATCTGCATTTATACAACGAATACGATTATACTACATATAATTTTCTTATAATATTAGTTAAGTTAATTACCTTGTAAGCCATATTTGACATAGATGAACCTCTTTTAGTGGGTAGTTTGTCTTTCTTTCCTTGAGATGCCTACAATATGTTAATCAATTAATCACAAACTACAGGAAATAACTATAAATTAAAAATAATATAGATAAAGTTAATGTAACAAACATTCTTCTTATTCTTCTTTTTCAGTTTCTCTGTTACTTTTTCTACTATGGATTTCTTTCTCTTCGGTGGACGCCCTTTAAGATTAAGAATCACATTAACTTTTGCCATACAACCACTTTTGCTGGATAATCGTGTTCTGCTAGATTCGCTCTTAGACTTATTGACACCTCGTTTAGAACATGCAAGGGAGTAGTACCGCTTGGAACCTTTTTTTGATACACTTATTTTTCGAAATCCAAATCCAACTTTGTATGCATATTCTTGAAAATAAATCCGAAGTTCCTCTTCAGAATCAAATTTCTGACCCGCTTTAGGAATTTTAGTAGAACCTTGTTGGGTTGTATCAGGAGAAGATGGGATACTAATTGGAGGGTGCTGAGAAGATTGAGCATTAGAAGGTTCAACTTGTTGAGGATCAAGACTTGAACTATCGCGTACTATGTTTGTAGAATCCATGAAAGAAAGTATGTCGGAATCTGAATGATTAAGATCAATTTCATTAACTTCCATTGTCTGCAAGTACTAGCCTGCAACATCAGAAGTGGTATACAAAGAAAAGTAAGTTTAAGTAGTATATGTGCAATAACCTTTTATGTTAAAAGCCTTCCAGTGACCTATAACTAAAAGCCTTAACTACTTTCAAAGCACCACTAGCCATTCATATATAATATCTATCCTAGCCATTCATATATAATCAGAAACAAAAGAGACCAGTCATATAATTCATTCATTGTCATATATAATTCATTCATTGGTACATATAGAAGTCACATATTTGTAGCCTTACCCAACCACTTTCACCCACACCTTTTATAAAGCCTTAACCACTAATTACTAGTAGGCATTCATATATGACTAAAAGTCTAATAAAGCCAATTCATATATGAAAGTACCATTTGGTAGTAGCCATTTTACAATCCTAAAGGAAAGTATTGTTAAACTAACTGTGAATACCAACAATTTTGCATAACAAAATAAACCCCAAATACATTGTGTTCATCATCTAAATAATACCAGAAATTATATAAATGATAACACGAATGTTTGAAAAGAGGGTATATACTTTTTAATTTAGAGTCTTACTATACATGAGCTCAACAACGAGGGCAGAAAAATGGCAACACATGTGGGATCACAGATCAGATGTAGGGTTGGGATGTATGGCGCCAAGATGAAAGTCATAGCGGGAGAAGTTAATGGGAGAAAAAAATAAGAGGAATGCTATATCCACAAAGAAAACATCCACAAAACATCCACAAAATGAGTTGTTGGAGTGTGATTGGTGTATTTTGCTTTGTTTCTCTCTTTTCTATTTGATTAAGCCAATCACAATCCGACAACTCATTTTGTGGATGTTTTGTGGATGTTTTCTTTGTGGATATAGCATTCCTCAAAAAATAATTATTAAGATATTTAATCTATGTATTCTAATATATGACACTTTTGTACCACCCAATGAAGCTAATAAAATTAAATGGGCTGATGTGTCATTCCTTATTTATCATTCTTTGTACAACTTTTCAATGCAGTCATTTTTATACCGCTCCTCTTTAGCTTATTTTTGTAAACTATTGAAAGGCATTAAAACTTCTTCAGCGCTCTAAAACTTCTTCTATACGATTTCACATTCAAATCGACAGTTTCTCTTTCGCATTCAATGTGGACACAGTCAATCAATTCTTCCTACAAATCTTCTCTCTATCATTCAATCAATCAATTGTTTTTACAAATCTTCTTCAAAAATATAACGCGTTTCTCCCATCTTTTGCTATTGTCGGATTCGAAATCAAAAAGCAGTTTCAACACATATGGTTGAAATCACCTATTCAAAACACCAAACCACAATAGTTTCGTTCTATACCATAAAGCCGATTTAAAACACCAGTTATCAACTCAATTCATTCTATGACGAACAATTGGTAAGTAGCTTATAATTCCAAATTTATTTAGTTTCGATTCAATTATAATACATTTTCCTTGATTATGTTTTATTTAATTGTATTGTTGCAAAACCCTAGAAAAAAGAAATTGGGGGAAATCACATTGATGAATTACTTTTCATAATTTGTGATTTATGAATACGAGTGTGGTTAGATATAGTAAATCTAAAGACCGGTGTCATTTTTTCTGTGATACATGTTTGTGCCGGAATTTGTATGTGTTTTAAAGAGGGCAAGACTTTTGATGTAATGGTATGAAATCTATTAAACCTTTTTTTTTATAGCAAAATTGTTGTTTTTGTAAGTTATATGGATGAGTTTAAATATATTGTATTGTAATTCCTCTAAATGAATCATACCGTACCTCCACATGGGTTGTTCTTAATTATTTTATTTTTAACTTGATATTGTTAATATTGAGGTTGTTTACTAATCGATTTCTCCTTCAATTAGGTTTTTAATAATGTGGTTACGGTTAATCATTTAACTCATCTGTGTGCCCAAGAGAAGTTTTCGAATCGCAAGGAAATGGAAATTGAGTATTTCTTGAAACTCACTTTTGTATCTTAACAATTACAAAGGAAAAGAATTTGTAATAGATGCATCAAAACTTATGCTATATCTCATTATCTCCCAAGTGCAGTAAAAAAAGGAGTGTCTTTGAAGTGCTTTCTTCAAACATTTTGCTGAACCACTGCAAGACTGCAATGGTAACTTATTCTGCTATTTGATATTGTTTACAAATATTGAAATATTCTTTCTTTTAGCAGGGCAAGTGATGTCATATCGTATTTTACATTCTTGCAGGGATGTGTAATGATTGTGCTTTTTCATGCGAGGTCAGGGATATTGATGCATCTGGTATTCATTCTTACAAATCCGGAAATTTGATTCATTATATTATAACTATTAATTGACGAAACTTAATACTGACACTTGGTATGAATTGCAGGCCATCCAGAAGCAGTTCATTTAGTATTATTTGGTGGAATGGGTCCGAGGAGAATTGAGATTAGGCCTACCATCATGTGAAGCAAGTGATACAAAATGTTTGTGATTTCCCCCAAAATATTCAGACTTATGGTATGGTTTAGGCTTTGAGTTAAAGAAGGAAGAATAAGAGCAACCTAAAGATTCAACTTATTCTTGATAAGAGTATTGGTAAGAATTAAATCAATCTTGCATTATTTTATATCATTTCAATTTTTGTTGCGTTTCTAGCGTAACGTTAGTTTTCTAATTGAGTTATCCTCCATTTCTTATTTGTATCATTCTTTCAGCTATATTTGTTTTTTGCATGCAGAAACAAGAATTCTCGCATGTAGCTTATGCCACAACTGGACCACTTTTGGTGAGCGATATGTTGTTTTCTAGGGAGTAGATGGTAGCAAAAAGAAGTCGGCTTGCTACCCGGTGAAATATTATCGAAGGCGCATCTCTACAACCAAAATCAGGTTGTTTGTTCATTTATATAAATTGATTTGAATATATGACAGCTTTTACAAAATCCTCCTAAAATGTATTGTTTTGTTTAATTTCATGATATGGTGCCTGATTAGGGTCAGCCATAAGAGAATATATGTCTATGTTTTTTTTGTCAGACTTTTGACAACATAGCGTTAATGTCAAAATTCAGCTTCTCACTGGCACACAACCCTACGTTGCCGTTGGTTCTCTAATATGTAATTTATTAACAAACTTCTACTTTCAACAGTCAACGCCTTGGACGGTGAAAATACTGAAGGTGCGTTGTTTACAGTTCCGAGTACTTTTAATGTTGCGGACACCGGTAGTAGAACCATCTCTTCAACTAAAGGTACAATAGTTTCTTTTGTGCAAATGATGTTTGTAGTTTGAATTATTGTTAACGTTATTTGTATTACATGTGGATTACATGCTTTTTTCTTTTCTAATATCTTCTTTTTGTAGGCAATATATGTTATGCTTTACTTAACCGTGTGCTTGGCATGTTTCTATGATCAGATGATGCGGAAGCGGATGAAATGATCATATGCTTGGAAGACCGGTTGAAAGCAGAAGGCATCCTAAGCAGTGATAAGGATCTTATGTAAAGACACTTATTATATGTTCTTTAATAATTGGGTTCAGATGATGCATGGCGTAGCAGCAAAAGTGCCATCAACTACAAAAAGATTTATACCGCATATAATTGAAAAGTGGACTGATGTAAGTATCAAGTTTATTTTAAGATGATTAGATGTATTGTTTGCTTATGTGATTAGCGAATACATATTATAGGATGTAACTTTGTTGTTGGTTAGGTACTTTCAAAACGGGTAACTTTAGAATAGGTCATGCTGACCCACTAAATAGTTTTATCAGGTATTAACCAGGAACTAAACTTTTCAGTAGCAATATATTTTGTGGGTCAATAAATTAATTTAGGAGATCATTTGAATAGACATGGTGCTAAATTTAGAACCATTTAATGTGTCATACCCAGTGGATCTGACTTATGGATAGATAAGTTTGAAAGTTTGTGTATTTGAACCAATGGAGGTAATCACCAAAAATTTAACCCAAATTGATCCATATTTATGTAAAAATGGTTTGAATTTTCTCAACAGGTATGTGATGGTATACCTTTAAAACTATGGGGCAATTTCATTTTGTTGTGTGCATTATGTTAAAAGTAGTTTCTAAGATGAATTGCTCTGTTATGAATTTGTAGCTTTTATTTAATCCAATATAATGCATTGGTTTGAAAGTAAGATCATTACTCTATTTTATTGAACATGTTCTAAAGAACTTTGTGATAATAGTCCTTCATAAGAAATAGTTTATGATGGTGTTGAGGAGTATTTGTGGTTGGCATAATATTGTTAAATAGGATGTTCCTATATTCTAATACACTCCATGTGATGACTTACAACCTTATTGTCTGAAGTAATGCTCAACTGTATTTCCTTATCATACCTTTATATGTGTATTTTGTCTTTTTGCAGCAAGCTGCAAGTTTTATCCAAAGTAAAAAAAGATATTTGATCTGCTAATACCTACAATAAAGCTTGTGATTGATTTTTTGCTGAAACATAGATATTGCTGAAGCAAAAGGTCAAAGATGTGAGACTATTGGTAGCCATCTGTGTAGCAAAATACATCTTCGGATTTAGGCCTGTTATGCTCAGTTATATGCCAAAGACACAGTTGATCTGGACGAGTCTTTGCCTAAAAAAAAGTTTTTACGATATTGTCAACTAAATATTGTTCATGGCTCAATTAACGGGTTTCGTAATGTTTTGTGGGACACGGTTATTGCAATAAACTGCGACGTAGCAACGCAAGCATAATTAACTAATTATGGTGTAATTGATCTCTGTATTATATTATGTGAAGAATAAAGGTGAGAAAAACTTATATGAAGTATCCATGTATAGCTCAACTTATCTTGGATTAATAACTTTGCTCGCCTTTGAAACATTACATTCTTTTATTTTGAAATTTCAAATGACACTAAATAAAAATTCCAATTTTGTCTAACATTTAAAGAAAAACCAGCATTTAATCGATTATGCCCATGCATATTCTCATGCACGTATTATATTGTTTAGTATTGAGAAGACATGAAAATAACAACACAAAACTCGGTAATTAAATTCTTTGCACGTCAATATTAGTATGCTAACTCTTAATTCATATTTAAGGTTCAAGGTTTCCACACAAGATGCATATNTTGTGATTGATTTTTTGCTGAAGCATAGATATTGATGAAGCAAAAGGTCAAAGATGTGAGACTATTGGTAGCCATCTGTGTAGCAAAATACATCTTCGGATTTAGGCCTGTTATGCTCAGTTATATGCCAAAGACACAGTTGATCTGGAAGAGTCTTTGCCTAAAAAAAAGTTTTTACGATATTGTCAACTAAATATTGTTCATGGCTAATTAACGGGTTTTGTAATGCTTTGTGGGACACGGTTATTGCAATAAACGGCGACGTAGCAACGCAAGCATAATTAACTAATTATGGTGTAATTGATCTATGTATTATATTATGTGAAGAATAAAGGTGAGAAGAACTTATATGAAGTATCCATGTATAGCTCAACTTATCTTGAATTAATAACTTTGCTCGCCTTTGAAACATTACATTCTTTTATTTTGAAATTTCAAATGACATTAAACAAAAATTCCAATTTTGTCCAACATTTAAAGAAAAACCAGCATTTAATCGATTATGCCCATGCATATTCTCATGAACGTATTATATTGTTTAGTATTGAGAAGACATGAAAATAACAACACAAAACTCGGTAATTAAATTCTTTGCACGTCAATATTAGTATGCTAACTCTTAATTCATATTTAAGGTTCAAGGTTTCCGCACAAGATGCATATCACTCGATAAAACGAAACATCACACGTTATTAGAATGGTAATGTCATGGAACATTTTTTTTTAATACACATATGACATGTTTTAAGTCATTTTTTGAATTTACATATAGTATCAATCACAAACTTCTTTTACTTACACTTTTTTTTAGGGCAAAATATTTATTAATGTATTGAACTTGCCACTTTTTTGACTTCCGTGTAGCGAAAAAAAAAAGTAGCTTTTTGATGTACTAAATCTTCATTTTTTGTCTTTTTGATGGATTTTGTACTTTTTCGGACCATTTTGCCCTTGGAATTTCAGTTTTTTTCAATTTTTTCAGGGGCAAAAATGTCAATAATACATCAAAAAGGCCAAAAAAATGAAGTTCAGTTCATCAAAAAGCTACTTTTTTTTTTCGCTACACGAAAGTCAAAAAAGTGGCAAGTTCAATACATTAATAAATATTTTGCCCTTTTTTTTAATACTTATTGGGTGCTTATGGAATGGACATTTGCTTATCACTTAATTAACGCTCACTACATACATTTGTTTTTCAAGACCATCAAAATTGGAGGCCACGATGCATGGGCGTTTATTACATTAATAGTTACAAACATAGTAGTTTATAGAATCATTGACTTATTATTTATTATTTCTTTCAAAAAATTGTTCAACCTGTTTACGTTCGTTGTCTTTATTCATACATTTAATTTCTTGATGCATTATTTCTTTTAAAACCCCGCGATTCCGCGGGTCCATAAGCTAGTTTAAGATAAATATGAATGGGTGACCGGTAGAGTGTAATTAAGGGATTTAAGTACATCGTTATTATGTAAGGTTGCCGATCTAATAAAAAGTCAGCATTTTTTAAAAAGTATAAAAAGCAACTTGAGCCGTTAGATCTCTTTTGACTCTAATCAAGGGACCTTATTACTCCGTGTTATTTAAGTGGGCAGAATTCCTCATAAGGGTATTTTTGGTAATTGCGTATCCGTGTCTTATATGGGATTTATCTCTCTTTGTCAAATTCACACTTCTCTTAAAGTCAAATCTCATATCTTCTTTTCCTACAAAATTAATTCGATCTTCAAATATCAACTTCTTATATCATCAAGTCACGTTTTCTTGATATATTAGAATTGATTTAGGATTTCCGATTACAATTGCGACAGATGATGATGAAAATCAGGTCCGATTGAATCCGACGAAGACCACCACCGCCATTAGAAACCCAAAATCAACCACCGGCTACCTCACGATTCCGACGAAGAAAACCCGACCAGATTTAGTGGAGAGTGTAACATATGTTACTGTTATATTACAAATGGTTTTTGAGTTCAAATTGGTCATATAGAAATTAAGTTTTGAAATGGGTTTTTGGTTTTCTAATATCTTCTTCGTTTGTTTGGATTTGGTGAGAAGTATGTTTACTTTTTTAGTAGAAATTCATAGTGCGTGCGTGAAGGTGTAGACTTTTTCACTATGATATTGGACTCTGCTATCATTTTNTTAACTCACTGCCACGTTAGCGCCACATCAGCTTTAACCTTTTAACCTTAACTCTTGACTTTCCACTCCGGTAGCATAACTCACCTATAACTCACCTTAACTCACCTTCACCCCAATTATTTTCAATTTTAACCCCAAATTTTAACAAATACTTTCATTTAAAACTAACATAAACTTTAAAAACAATTACATAAAAATCTTAATTAAACTACGAAATTAAACTAAAACATCTTAATTAACTACAATTACTAAAAAGAAAATATCTTAATAACTACGATAATTAAACATTAGAGTTGAGTTATTTAAAAACCAAACATTCCTCACATACAAGGGACTCAATCCCCACCCATTCCATCTAAAAGAAATCAATGGTTGAGGATTAAAGCATTTAAATATTTCACCCATTTTTTATTAAATTTAATTATCTTTAAACTGTTAATGTTAAGCGAAAAAATTATAACATCGCGATGAGCATTTAATTATCTTTCTGATAGATATGCATGTGATACTTTCGAAAAAAAAAAATTTTTCGTTTTTCCACGTTTTTTTCGTGCCGAAAAATATCATATGTGATATATCATATATGATATTACATATCATATATGATTATCGAATATGATATTGCATATCATATATGATATGCAATATCATATATGATATATCATATGTGATTTTTTCGGCCACGAAAAAAAACGTGAAAAAAACGAAAAAAAAAATTTTTGTCGAAAGTATATCACAATGCATATCTATAGAAAGATAATTAAATGCTCGTCGTAACAGTATATTTTTTTTCGCTTAACGATTTACGGTTTGAAAGATATTAATATTTGAAAAATTGGATGAAAGTGGGTTTTTTAAATTGTTGGGATTAATCTCATCCATTAGATCAAATAAAGATAGAGGGAAGATGAATGGTGAAGATTAGTCCCTTGGTATGTAAAAAATATTTGGTCCTCAAATGATCTTATATCTTAAACATAAACTACGATTTAAATAAACTACGATTATTAAAAAAACGAATCATCCGACACATAGCCCTCGTGACTCGAATAGGAGGCACTCGAATCGTCCTCACTCGATGGCACACGGGGCAATCCCATTTGTATTCGTCATTCTGCTCGACGGTTTCTCCGAGCCTGTTTAGCTCTTAAGTACGCCTCACGAGCTCTTGCCGCATCTTCTTCCTCTGCTTGAACACGTAACGATTCTTGCATATCTTGCCGAAACAGTTCTTCTTCAGTCAACCCTCTCCAAATTGGTTGGTTTGCCACCGGTGGATTGTTCACCGGTTGATCGGGTTGTTGTTGGACAACCGGCGGATTGGGCACAGGTTCATTATCCGGTTTGAATACCGGAAAGATGTCTTCCGGTGGAGTGTTCACCGGTTCATTCGGAATCATGCTGGAGCTTGAGAATTGCTGGAAAAAGTCATGGTGACTNTTGGTTTGCCACCGGTGGATTGTTCACCGGTTGATCGGGTTGTTGTTGGACAACCGGCGGATTGGGCACAGGTTCATTATCCGGTTTGAATACCGGAAAGATGTCTTCCGGTGGAGTGTTCACCGGTTCATTCGGAATCATGCTGGAGCTTGAGAATTGCTGGAAAAAGTCATGGTGACTTGGGAATTGCTGGGAGAAGTCACGGTGAGTTGGGAATTGTTGGGAGAAGTCTTTGCGAGATATTGTTGTGGAGATTGTTGATAAATTGTATGTGTGTTGTGTGAGTTGCTGAATAAATGGCTATTTATAGGACCCCGGTTTTTCTTTGAATTGTGAATTTCAAATTTCAAATTTTAAAAGATCCTGCTTTTTGTTTAAATTTTGAATTTGAATTTTATCCCGCTTATTGTTTGAATTTTGAATTTGAATTTTATCCCGCTTTTTAACACACTTCAATATTTACTTAAATATCTACACGTGTTTTTTAATTTGAATTTTGAAAAAAAATCCAGCTCGGTTTTCAAATTTAAATTATGATTTTCAAATTTCAAAATTCTATTATCCCCTATAAATAACACACCATACAATACTATTCTTCACACACTTCTAAATCATTTCACAATGAATAATCGTTGGTCCATGGAAGAAGAAACCTTGCTAGCTAACGTATGGCTTGGACTTCACGAATCTAGAGACCTTGTGAATGAACGTTCTTTTTGGAATGTCGTTACACAAAGGTTCAACGATCAGACTGATGGTGAGCACCGTAATAAAAATAGTATTACGGCTCAATGGAATAGAATCAACCTTGAATGTCGTAGATATAATGCTATTTACAAAGAGTTGCAGCATACAAGTGAAGACCCTTTTCGTCTCAGCAATGCAAACCGAATTTATCATGAACGCCATGGTGGGAGAGGGTTAAAATATCAACATGTGTGGTTCATTCTGAGAAACACGTGGGCATGGGACAGGGACGCTGAGTAATGGTGTTTTATGTTAAGTATTTCCGTATCGTGTCTTTTTGTTTTCCGTATCGTGTTTATTTGTTTCCTGTATCGTTGGATGGTTTATGTATTCGTATTGTTTTGTATTCGATAATGAATTTTAAGTTATGATTTGATTTTTAAATCGTAGGGGTTGAATTTGTAATTTTTTCATTTTGGTATTCAAAAAAGAAACTAATATTACAAGGGCCAAAAGTGTACAAATTTTTTTTTTAATACATGGCTTTAACGCACGTTAAGCCCTTAAAGTGCCACGTTAACGTGGCCTTTCCTTTCATAGCCGGTAAGGTAACGCGGTCAAAAATGGAGGTGAGTTAACAGTTAACGCAGGTGCAAAAGTTACCTTACCGTGTGCTCTAAAAGGGGTCGTTGAAAATAAAATAATATATATATATATATATATATATATATTAATGAAAATGTAAAGTTTAGTGTTCATAATTGCAATATCTTCAGCCCAAATGTTCATCATTTTTTTTGGTTATCAACAAAACAACGCAAACATTTTTTTCTTAAAACAATTTTTAGATGGGTTTTTATTCCTAAACTTCACTTTTGCTCTAACTTTTTTTATTAAGTTTTGCAAAATTTTATACTAGACAAAATAAAGGTGCATTTGGTATGAGTATATGGAATACGGTTATTGATTTCATAGTGATTAAAGGTGTTTGTTTAGTGGGCCAAATACTGAATAGGAATATCATAGTTATAGATTCATTACCCATCAATTTGGTGTCTATGAAATCCATTCCGTCTGTCCCTCTCTTTTTCGCTACAAAATTCAAATATCTATACACTTTTTCATACCATATTTTGTCATACAAACACAAACAATCGTAATCATACACTTTTTCATATCTATTCTCATTCTGCCCCATATTAAATCCGATACGCATTGTGATTCTTAGTAACAAACCCCAAACAGCCCCTAAGTAATAAATAATACAATGATTAAAATTGGAGGAAAATTTTTAATGTGGAATCTTTGAAACCCATGTTAATAATTGAGGCTCTAAAAATATGTGTTACAAAATCCAACAAGTATGCTCGTTGCATTACTTGCTCGCCATGCTGACCATGTCATTTTGCTTGCCATTTAATTAGTGACACGTGTAAGTGGCAAGTAAATTAATTTGCTCTCTATCATCCTTTTACTCTCTATCAATTGTATGAAATAAGCAAGTGGCAAGCAAATACTTTGCTCTCCATCCATTGTAGGAAATAATCAAGTGGCAAGCAAATACTTTGCTCTCCATCCATTATAGGAAATAAGCAAGTGACAAGCAAATACTTTGCTCTTCACCCATTTTGCTCTCCATCATGCATTTGTATAAATCATATAAGTGTATGGGACTAAAAGTTACAAAACGAGATTAGAGAAAATTACAATGATGAAACACTCCAACAATTGATGCATTTAAATTTTTAACTACTTAATCAGTCATAACTTTTATATAATTTAAATTCACTTCTACTGCAACTAACTATATGAAGTAGTTATAATTATATTTTTGAATAAAAAAATAAAAGAGAGATAAAAAAAAAAGGTAAAGACAGGAAGAAGCATTCAAAAGTGTAAGTGAAATATTAGAGAATGGGGTATGGTGATATTTGTGTTTCGCTGTTGTGACGCGGAGCACAAAACGGCGAGCGCCGTTTAAGTTCACCACATCGCCACTTTGGTTCGTTTTGGTTCGTTGCAGTGAACCGCATAAAGACAAATGACTTTTTAAAATATAACAGTTGAAATGTGAGTAGTTGGGACCAAATGAAGAGGATTATTGTGGTTTATGATAGATGAGGGTATTTTGTTATGGCGGTTTAAGGTGATGTGGCAATCTTCATTATGATATCACCACACCTTATGCATTTAAAGAGGGAATCATGTGGCCATATTTTCAGCTAGAAACCATGTCATGCATCCAAAATTTGGAAAAGAATGTGGTGAGCAACGCATTTCGGTTGTCGTTTTGCACATTTTTTTTGTTCGTGACGAGCAAACTGTTGTGGCGAGAAATAAACTTCGCTCGTACTCCACACTTTTTCTTAAAAAAAGATGCTGACACGTATTAACTAGCGAGCAACTAAAAATGGCGAGCAAATTTATTTGCTCGGAATGTAGAGATCGGTATTGTGAAAAAGTAGCGTCGATTATGGATATTTTGTTTGATAGGAGTAGAGTTTGGTAATTGCTTTTTAACATTGATAAACATAGAAGTTTATTCATTTTTTTCTCATCAAACAAATTTTTAAATTTTTTATAGTAGTATCTTATTTCTCAACTTCACATTTATTTTCACTTTTCTATAGAAGGTATCAAAGATTTTTGATAGACAAAACAATTAATGAACAATATAATAAAGAACATTGAAAAATTGATGCACATTAATATTTACGCATTATTTTCACTAATCTCTCACTCCCCAACTTCACTTTTGTTCTCAATTTTTTGAAGACTTATGCTAGACAAAGCAATTGATGCACATTGAAAATTTGATGAACATAAAAGTCTACGCATTTTTATCATCAAATTTTTATAAAAATTTTCTTTTCAACGATTTTTATTTATTTTGTATCTTCTATTAGTAAACTTTTTTCAGATTTATCAACAACATTTCTTGTGTTTCTTGTTGTTAATAGGGGAAATTTGTCACTTTCTCCTAACTTTTTAGATTTTTTAGGAATTGAAGAAAAACTATGACTCTTTATTTTATCCTTCTCCATCTTAACAAACACTATACAAATGTATACTCTTGCATAGCGGCATTGTATAATATACGTTGAAAAACTCTTTTGTATTAAACAATCCCCAAACTTCTTCATTTCAAATAAATAAAAATATAAAAATGTGTTTGGATACTGTTGCATTCGATATTTAAAAAATGAAAAGTAAAAAAGAAAATGTAGAAAAATATAGGCATAGTCCGAATATTATATACTCCGTAACTTGACATCTATTATTTTGATATGTAATAAATTATATTGTTTCTATACGAACTTTTAATTTCTTTGTGAATCGTAGCAAATAATTTTAATTATCATCCATTAAAATATATTAAACTTATCTTGTAATACTATTTTGATGCGTACTAAACAATAAGTATCAAACTAGAACAAAAAATGATCTTGGTTTTTCAAGTCTAATTTTTGAAAAGTTTGTTTTATTTCTTATATAACTTTTCAACAAAACCCGGTATAATCACGTTTCTGATTTTTCTGATTTGCTTATAATAATTATTTTGGAAAAAGGTTTTATTCTTCCAAAATTAAACACACACTTAGCTGTCATATCCTAACAAGGTCCGACATGTCATCAATCGCAATTCATATGGGTGTTCACGAGTCGGTTCGGCTCGGTTAGTCGAAAATAAAAACCATTCTTCGCGAGATGGGTATTTCATTTTACTATCCGAGACCAAACTGCTCTAGACGGATACCCGAAATAAATGGTTAGTAGCAGTTCGGGTCACGATTAACCGATTAAGGCACTTTACCATTTAGACAAAACTATGATAACGTTGATACCAAAAACTGTTTCGTTATAACAACTAGTTTAAAAACATATAGATAATACAAGGAATGCTATTATATACCAAAAACTGTTTCGTTGTAACACATATATGCAAGTAGATATTTAACATTTTCCCAATAATAAGCCTTTATATTCTATACAATATAGATAATGCAAGGAATGCTATTATAATTGTTCGAAAATATAGTAAAAACATCGTATATCATATATGGTTCGGTTCAGGTAATCGCAGTTAGGGGTGAGCATGGTTCGGTTTGGCTCGGTTTTTGTATAAAACCGAAACCGAACCGAAATATTTCGGTTTTTGATTTTTAGAAACCATTCGGTTTCGGTTTTGTGTCGGTTTGGTTTTTTCGGTTGTCGGTTTTTTTCGGTTTGGTTTTTCGGTTTTTTCGGTTTCTATATGATCTTTCGAGCTTTGCTTTTTAAAATTAGATTTGACATATATCATAAAATAACACCTTCACAGCTTTAAAGAAACAATCCAAACAACCATTAAAAAAAAAAAAAAAAAAACACAATAATGACGATAAGAAACAAATGACCATATTAAATCCTAAAAAAGAGAGTTGTTTATGTGTTATAGAGCAACACAATAATAACAATAAAAACCTAATAAAAACAGAAACACCCTAGAAGAGAACTTATTATCCGTCCTAAATGACATGTTCAAGAAGCATATGAAACAAAGAGTAGTTACTCGACATGATATAGTTAAATGTCGGTCTTAGATGCATTTTGATTTTAAATGTCGGTTCGGTTTCTATTGGTCGGTTTTTAATGCTAAAACCAAACCGAACCGAAAACTTCGGTTTTTTCAAAATATAGAAACCGAACCGTCGGTTTTTCAATCGGTTTCGGTTTTTTTGGTTTTGGTTCTTCGGTCTTTTTCGGTTTAGGTTCGGTTTTTCGGTTTCTTGCACACCCCTAATCGCAGTTATCTTTAAAAAATACAAAATTGAACAGTGATAGACGGTTTTTTTCGATTTCAGATTCTTTCGGTTTTGTTTTTTTGGTTATCGATTTTTTTCCCAGTTTCACATCAAACGGGTAGGCTCAATTTGTCGGTTTTGAAATATTTTGTTTTGAATTAGTTTTATATTAACACATTACCTAAACCACGTGATCTCGGTTTTCCAACACCATCAAAGGGATTTATTGTTTCTTTGTATCAAGTTACTTTGATTGTTTCTTTGGGTTGAGTTTATTTCCATGCATTTGGAAAATAATAAATATAAATATAAATAATGTAGGAATTCTACCTATTTCTTTTCTTTGCAACGGTCTTGTAACATGATTTGACTCGATCAATTATTTATATCTACGCATCATACCTTTTTCCGCGTATATATATGTCATACAAGTTTACAAATGAGAAGTGAAAAGATCAAACTTAATGGCTATAGGGGAAATGAGTTAAAATAAGTGTTTTTAGTTTGAGTAAAAATAACTATAATAAGAACTTTCATTATCTATAATTTAGTTACAGTTAATCTTTTATATGATAAAGGAACATATCAAAAGTGAAAACTAATTCTCATAATGAACAATGACAGAATTAAAATTTTAAAGTCAAAATTGGTTTAGATTTGAGTAAATTCATCTAAATTTCTTTCGGTAAAACTAGTTATAATACCTGTGCACGCACAGGGTTTTTAAAATTTCGTTTTGATTATGTATTATTATCGATTAAGAAATTAATCACTTAATATGTTTCAATTAGTTTTACTTGGTGGACTAAAAATAAAAAATCATATGTATTTATGTTATAATCTACCTATTATTTTAGGAGAATGATCTTGAATTAAAAATTATATTTTATTATTCAAGCAAAATCACATGATTATACTTGACATGTATGAGATGCTAGTGAAATATGCTTTTCACAGTATAGTAACGTAATAACCTGATTAAAAACTATATATTCTTGCTTAATAATTCTCATGTACATACTTTAATTCCTTTACAACGGCCAATTATTACGTTTTTTTTTTAATGAAACATCACGTTAATGAATAAAGTTAGGTTATCACCTACGTAGTTTTTCTTTTTCTTTTTTTATTTAGGAGGTGATTGTTATCATATAAGGATTGTGAT